>JASSUY010029049.1:0-93215 GCA_032466535.1 Forpus xanthops
GGATGGGGATGGGGATGGGGATGGGGATGGGGATGGGGATGGGGATGGGGATGGGGATGGGGATGGGGATGGGGATGAGGATGGGGATGGGGATGGGGATGGCGATGGCGATGGCGATGGCGATGGCGATGGCGATGGCGATGGCGGGCGGTGATGGCTCCGGGCACGGAGACCTCTTTCCCAGGCAGAACACCTCCTTTCCCGGTAACGGGGAAGGGTGCGGAGCATGCGGCCTTCCGCAGCACCCTGCTTCAGGTGATGCGGCTGCAACCGGGAACCCCCAAACCACCGGGTGGTGATGTGGCTTCTGCCTCCTCTGCCCCAGGGAGGGTACAGTATGCACACAGTGTGTGTCCCTAGGACAACAGGTAACGACCAGGTTGGACCAGGGGAGGTTTAGATGGAAATGAGGAGCAATTCCTTGCCCAAAGAGCGCTCAGGCATTGGAACAGGCTGCCCAGGGCAGAGCTGCAGTCCCTGTCCTTGCACACCGTGTAGATGAGGCCCTCAGTGCCATGGGTTAGCGGTGGCTTTGGCAGAGCTGGGGAACGGTTGGACTTGATGGTCTTAAAGGTCTTTTCCAGCCTGGTTGATTCTGTGATTCTAAGTAAAGCAGTCAGCAAGTGAGGATCAGGCACTGGTACACCCACTGCATAGCTCAGACCATGTCTGAAGGCTTGGGCTTCAATGAGCTTACATGGAACTCCTATGCTCATGAGCAGAGGGCAGACACAGAAATTAAAGCCTATTAGTGCTTGCTGTATGAGGGGCTGCAACAGAAAGGTGCAGTAATGGGGTATATCTGGTCTGTGGGGCTCCATGTTTAAAATACTTTTTGTTCTTTATCTGTTAAATATTTTAGCAAGATCATGCAGAATCTGAAATGGAGGAATCTAGCACATCACCAGCTGCTGGAACATGTAAGCACCAGACACCTATAGCTGAATCCCCATCATCACTACCAGGGTCTCAGGACCAGTCGCCTGGCACTGATTTTCCTACATCCTCTACGTGTGAAGCATTGGAACAGCCAAAGGTGTACGAGGACCCCTTTGAAGTCTCTGCTAAGTACATGGAGAAACATAAAATCCTGGAGATATTTCAGGTGAAATTTCTCTTTCCCTTCTCCTCTTTCCACAGGCTGGCTTGAGAAGATTGGCCTAATGTTAGCTTGGACTAAATTATCCCTTCCATGGATCCCTCCTTGTCCTATGCTTTCTTATGTGTAAACTTAAGAAATACAGTAGAAAAAGGAGTCCTGATCATCTCTGGGGACTGAAAGAGATGCTAGTGTTGAAGCAGAAAATGCAGACCGCCATCTGCCCAAGGATCAATTCTTATTTCCTTCTGTCTGTCTCAGGAGATCACAGAAAAACTGGTATACGAGAAGCCTGATGACCCCTTGCAGTTCCTGTTGGTTCAGGTATGGTGCCTTGCTGAGGCTCAGTGGGGACCATCTTGTTAGGGCCACAGCAGAAGGATACTGTAAACATGGCCAACCCATGACTATTTGTCTCACTCCCTGTCTGAGAGGAGGAGAAGCGCAGGGCAGCAACAGAGTGCCCAGGACGCAAGGGAGCACATGTGCTATAAAAGGACGGGGAGAAGAGGTATAGGTGGGTGGCTGTGTGGAAGTCTGGATGATTGCTACCTGAGACATGAAGGAAGCTTAGGGACAGAGATAGGGCCCCTCTGTGTCCCTGGTGACCCTTTTTTATCTCTCTCTATCCCACACTGGGATATATCATACATCCCTGTTTAGAAGATCTGTCTGCTGATCCTGCAACATTAAATTAAAACACAGGAAATTTGGTCAGTGAAGTGAGGCAGTAGTCTGGGAGTTAGAACTGTGGGGAAAGAAGGAGGTTAGAGGAAAGAGAGCAGAGAGTCTTTTCCTTCACTGCCCTCTAGTCAGTCAGGGGGAGCACCAGCTTCATGATTTGCTGCTGAGGTTCATGCTGTACTGAATGCAGAACCTGCAGGGGAATGACAAGGTCAGTTCTGGGCACCAGTGGTAAGGAAATAGGCTCCCAAATGACCCTTTTCCTTTTGCTCAGGTGCAGTCTATGATAAATGCCAGGGAGGCAGGCACATCAGAGGGAATGTTGGAAGAGGATGAAGATGAGATGTTTCTGGAAGAGGTCCTGTGAATCTTTTGGCCGCCACTAACCTTGCTATTATGGTACTGCTTGAGGCCTTCATATCACCTTGCTCCTATAATCATTGGCAGTAACTTGGAAGAGGTCTACTTGTGTCTCTGACTCCTGATTTTTTGTTCTGCATGCTTGTGCTTACCTTTGGGTTTAAATCCTGAAACCCAAGTATTGGTTTGGATGCACAAACTCAAATCTTACCGTGTGCATGGACCTGCATGAACATATTGCATATCTCAAAGAGGAAGGTCTGCTGAACTCCTATGCAGTCTCTGCATACAAATACAAAAATTCCACATTTGGGTCACCCCCAGACTTTGCTCTTCCATGCAGAGAAGCTCACAGCACAGACGAAGGAAACACAAAAGCCAGGAGAATTAAGAAAGCAGCCCTGGATGACCCACAGTGCTCTCCTTTTTCATGCTGCATTGCTGGCTTACTGTCTCCAGCTAGGCAGCAGCACCAGTGCCTGTCTAGTACTTTGGGAGGCTGGGTCTGTGGCTTTCCCACTGCACCTAAAGTTCCTGTGATGGAAGAAGCTATCTCTGCCTCTTCCACACACTGGGCACAGCTGTCTTACCCTTAATGATCCCTGCTGGGTTGCAATGCTCTGCTTTTTTGGGGTTACCCTGTCTGTATCATTGCAAGTACAGTGTCTGTTTTGATAACCAGAACCATAAAGCAACAGTTGCCTGCACCCTCTGTGGCTTCAGAAGACATTACTGCTCAGGAATGTGGGAGGTGAATAAAACTAAACAAACCAAAACCAAGTGCTGGCAGCCCAGGGAATTCAGAGTCAAGGTACACTTTGCAAACATGCCATCTGAACGGCTTTGGAGTCTCAAAACACAGTCTTCATTTTCATACTTCCTAGTGTCTGTTTCTACCCTGTGAAGAAACTCTGTCTTTCTTGTCTGTTGCCTGAAGATTATTGAAAATGTGCAACAGAGCATACTGTTATTTTGGCTTCATTTAGTGTGTATGTGCAGTAGATGCCAGGGAGTCTTTTGTCACTACAGACTTCTCTCTTTTTTAGGCAAGTGCTCTAATTTCATGACGGATGGTAGTGTATTCCCAAATGACTGTCTCTATGGCTATGAAGAGAGCACCATAGAAACTTACCTCCCATCTATCTATTTGCAGCTAAAAGTCTGGTGATTAGGTTGTGTGCTACTCCACAGCAGAGCTTGGGCCCAAAAAGTCTGGGGAAAACAGAGGGAAGGATTTGACATACAAATTAGGTATCTGAGAAGAGTTGCCTTTCTGTCTAAGGTTCTCAAACAGGGCCAGTTAACTCATGTGTTTCCAGGTTAGAGGCAGGTAAGCACCCCTGTCACTTATAGGGCAAGAAGGTTTTCAAGGTCATTGTGAACCTAAAGATTCAGTTAAGATCTTCATGGGTTTTATAAGAGGTCTGATGGAGACTTAGGCATGTGGAACAGTGAGACGCTTTTGAAAGCCCTACTTCAGCAACTGGAAGAATTGGACACTGAATGAAACAGAGAAACCAGTTGTTTTTAAACCTAATATGTTTATGATCAGGAATTTGTAGGCAGCCATGTGCATACGTGCACTGTGAATGTGACGGAAGTGCTGTTTCAGGTCTGCAAACCAGGAAATGCATGGAAGATGAAGGTAGTGGCTGAAGACTTCTCATCTGTATGGTCACTTGTCAGCACATTTTCACAAGAGGTGAAGTTGGCATGTCTTTGACTTTTGTGGTGGAACAGGATTACGGTGCTTTGGGGTACAGGCTTAGCCGTGAATTTCCTGCTTCTATCATTTGTGTACTGTATTTTATGTACTATATATACTGAGAACTGTTATTCTCTTTTAGTTACGAAAACCTGGGACTCTAGGTGTATGCCTTCGAACTTCCTGTCAGCATTAGGGGAGTTATACAAGGAAAGATCCTCAATTTCTCTGTCAGATAACTTGAAGTGAGCTGGAAGGCAGTCTTCTTTTGCAAGACAGGCCCTACCCAGTGCTCCTCCGCAGTCTCAGGACCAAAATCTTCTTTTGATAGGCTGACCGCCTTATCTCACACTGACAAGGTTGCTGAGTGGTAACAAGAAGTCCTCCCAGTGCAGTAAGAGAGAGCAACTGTCTTTCTGCTTCTTAAGCCTCTAAGATGATTTGTTTCTATTTTGAAGCGCTTTTTTTTTCCCAAGGAAAAAAGTCCAGGACCTCTATGACAACTAAAAAGCACCCTGCAGAAAGTGTGCAGATTATTATGTTTAAGCTAGTGCCACAGAGCTGCCCTTGTTGATTCGCTTCAGTTTTGCTGATAAATACACCTTATAATCATAGAATCAGCTTAGTTGGAGGAGACCGTTAAGATGAAGTCCAACCATTACGCTAGGACTGCCAAGACCACCACTAACCCATGTCACTGAGGGCCTCTCTAGAAAAATTCTACCTCACATTAAGGCACTAATGCACCACGCTGTTGGTGTGTATGAAGGCTTTTCTGTGGTGAAGAAAAGGAGAAAGATTAGATTTTAAATGGAGACATTTATTGTAGTCTTAATTTCAAAGTGACAGTCCCTTTTCCATAATTTCTTTCTCAAACCACTGGATCTGTGTTTCTTCTTCATAAGTGGACATTTATCAACATGACATTAAACTGTCATTAAATTTCTTGCCTTGGGTGCTCCAGAAGAATTAGCAGTTCATTGTGTGTAACTGAAACTATTCCATATAAGTCCTTATAGCGCACTAGTCACAGTATATTTGAATGCCCTCCAGTAGTGTGCTAAGCAACGTGACTAACATCTGTTGTTTGTTCTTTCTCCTCTCCACCAGGGAGATGCCTGTGCACTGAAGTGCATTCTTTCTAAAAGGCTGGTTTGGGTTTCTTACCCACACCTGTGTACTGCTGCGTGCTTCTAATGGACAGGGGTAGGTCATGGAGTGGGAGGTGGGAAGGTTGGAGGTAGTTAATAATTCCCAAGGGTGTTTCCTCTATAGTTTGAGCTAAGTGCAGTATTTTCACAGGCAAGATTATTTTGTTGATCCATGGACTGGCACAGAAGTGTAGCATCCAGTTCATCTGCTAAAAAGTGTGGTCTTGTGGTGCACAGATACTTTATGTTGTACTCGCCCAGAAGCAGGGTGAGGAAGGGCCAACCAGAAGGAAAGTGTAGTCACCATGTCTTGGATCAAAACATCCATTTCTTTTTCTGCCATCTCTGTATGGAGCTCAAAATGTCTCAGATGCCCTCCGCAATACTTAAGTTGCCGGTGTACTGCTGATAACCAGTGAAAAACAAAATTATGTTGTAACAGCTGAATAAAGATCCTTTGAAAAGTTCACACAAGACTCTGCTCTGCTTCTTAGTTAGGTGGAGGGCACAAGCAAGAGAGCTCTTCAATGGCCAGCTACTTATAGCATGAGACATTTCATTGTGACTCACTGGGTATGAATCATTGCTAAATAACACCAACTTGAAGTTAGCTTAATGCCGTTGATTTCAAAGTTTCGCAAGCACGTGAAACTCAAAGTAGGCAGCAACTATTCAGGGCTTCCATGTCTGAAATGGAAGAAATTAACCACTGGTTTGTAAAGCCTGATAAAGAGCTTAGTTCAAGAAAGAGCTCAAGCTGACGTCTGGAGAATGTGGGAGAGCTTAGAAAGGGAATATTTCAGGGCAGATTGGTCAAACCCCGTCTGACATGGCTTCAGTTGTCTTCAAGGAAAGGCTTCTCTTGACCATTCTTTCAGCTAGATGAAACACAGAAGAAAAAGAAGAAACATTCCCTTAAGGTCAGGCATCAATACCCATGGCTACATTCCTGTTTTGGGACTGCCTTCGTGGATAACATCGATGTAGCAACATCAAAAAGGCCATGCCTCAACATAAACAAATTAAAAGGTGAGCTTTGGGTTGCTGTGCTGACATGGGCTGGATGAACAGTCACTTGCCATCTTCTCCTGGGGAAAGGTAGTGGTCTGGAATGTAACTGCAGAGCAGCTGAAGTTAGGCAAAGCAGTCCCTACACATAATATACACATAATACACACATAATTCAAGACTGGGTATTGACTGCCGACACTGCAGTAGTTGGTCTGCATTAGAAAGAGCTGATCTGAATGGTTGGAGTGGCCCTTCCTTTTTCCCTTAAGGCTTTAATCTCAATTCCCCATGCTCCTCTCTTAGGTGAGAAGAGCTCACTCTTCTTTTTTGTCACAGCCCTTCCTGTGACACTTCAGGCACTAGGAAGGTTATCTCCATGGCATATTCATTCAGGTGTTTGGGGTAAACTTTATGTCTTCTAGTGCAGAAAAGAGGAGAAACTTCTTAAACTGCAGTGAAATGATACCAGAAAAGAAACACACTATGAGATGGGCTCACTTGTTTTTTGTGTTGTTATTTGAGACGAAAATGAGCCTTTTGTTCTTTGTCACTCATTAAAATGATGGCAAGAGATGGAGGAACATGAGGCTATATAGAGCCAGGCTAGTGAAGGAGCACAGCTATCTAGCAGACTTCACAAGTAAAAAGGTAGGCATTGCAGCTGAGGGGGTGCAGCACCCAGTTTGCACTGTCCATAAAAGCTTCACTATAAACTTACAAGCCCTTAAGGCAAATGTCTTGTTTGGAATCACACTTAAAAATTCTTCTTACAAACTAGAAGGCAGAATCCATATTAGGCTTAGGGAGTTTGTAAGAACAAGAGGTCACCTCTGACCTTCCTCCTTCCCATCCTTCAGCTTCTAGTATAAAACAGGAAACAGAAGTGGATGAAGACATGTGGAACATCACAGTAGTGTATTACTGGAAAAAGACATACCATACCAGCCCTTGAAGGAAACCAGTTCCCACCTTGAGGAGCTTCTGGTCTTGGACACGTGTAGACATCAGGGAGAAGACTATATTAAATGCAGGCAAGTGGTCATAGAGCCAACAACTTTTAACAGTGTCTCCAAATTGCACAAACACCATGAACATCACAGGAGTCCCCTTGAAGAGCAGAGCAATGCTTGCTCTATCCCACTATTGTTTAAGCATTCACCTTGGGTCTAGCATAATAACCTGTCTGCTTGCAAGGAGATGATGGGAAAGGCAGTATGCTGGATCCCCACTGTCCTGAAAGCAAGTACTGCCCATTGGAGAACCCAGCTTTTGGTCCTGTTGTTTGAATCCATGATAGCATAACAGAGCTATCTTGAGAGACTCCTTGACCATGGTATGATGCCATGATGCTGATATATGTTTGCCGTGGCAGATAAGAGTGCATATGGGAAAAGCTCACCCTGTTGTTGGGAGCAATAGCTCCCTACTTTTTGCCCTATTAGATGTCTAAATGTTTTCAAAGAGCAAAGCTCTTCAGAAAGGTAAGAGCTGAGCAAGCTCCAGGACAGCTATAGAAAGAATTACTTTTCTAAGGCACCTTTCATAGGTATCTTAGCAGTTGTTCATAAGCCTTCCTGCCTTTTCAGAACTCGTGTTGAAAAAGGCGCTGGAGTAGCAGGATAAAAAGCATCTTGAAGAAAAAGGGTTAAATTTAACCTTTCCCATGTGTGCCCATGAGAGGGCAGCACAGACCGGCTGAGCCTTCGCTAAAGGCGAGCAAGAGGCAGGGAGGATAACTCCAAAGAGTGTATGTCCAAGCCATGGAGTAGAGGAGAAAAGGTCCATGTAAAAGGGATGGATGGCCCAAAGCACCGCTATATCCATCATGCACCTGAAACCAAACCCTAGTGATGGCTGGGTACAGGTCTGAGTGGGTCAAACCCCAGGTACATGACAGGCTCTGTGTCTCACAGGCTTCTCAGGAAAGTTTCCAGCTTCTTGCTGAAACCTTAGAAGAGTGTTTCAGAGGAAGAACATTGGACAGTGCCTACAGTTCCATGAAAGCAATGATTCATATGTGTGAGACATCAACCACACCCTCGCCAAAGCACAGGCTGTCACCCCACGGGTACTATAAACTCAGCCAAGGCACACATGCTTCTTATTTCCATGCCAGTGCCCCTAAACCCTGCACCAGCCAACACCCCTTTGCTATTCCCCTTTTCTCTGGCTCCTGAGGTTCTTTCAATGCAGGTCTAGCTTGACTGTCCTTTCTCTTTCTCTTGGGTGCTCCAGCCCTCTGGCAAGATGGAAGGCGGAGATAAATGAGACATATGCTTGCAGCACTTGGCTTGCAGCATGTTGGAAGCTGGCTAGTGACAGGCAAGCATATGTAGATGGTGGTGCTCTGCTGCCAGCCTGCTACAGCCTCCCACACCAGAAGCAGACAACGCAGAGGAGGCAAGCAGGATGGATTTGGGAGGGATGGGTTATCCCCAAATGCCCTTCAATAATGAGCTGGAACAATTAATGTGAACAAAATTCTTTGCCCCCTTGCAAATGAAATAGTAAAAAGTCCCCAAACAAGACCTCTTCTTTCTACCATGTTTGTGGCTTGTGACTGGCACATGGGGTCTTGGAGGAGAGGGTTTGAACCATCAGCAACAATGCAGTCACTAGGTCCAGAAAGAACAGCTTGTTCCCTTTGTGTTAGATGAAATTCAACTGAGCCACCAGCACCAAAAGTCCATCACAGTGCCAAGGCCAGTCAGGAGACGGGACCGCATCCTAATAAATATATTGACACTGACATATGCAGTATTTCAGAGGCCAGAAAGCTCTCAAAATAACAATACAGAGATACTTTCTAAGCAGACCTTCTCTGAACATTGTCAGCCTCTTAAAGAAACTATCTAAAACACAAGCAGAAAGTTTGTGCCTTTTCAAAAGTCTTATGTCCTGCTATGTATTTTGCAAGATCTCAGGCAATGTGATATTCCTAGCCTCCTGTGAGCCTTCCATGTGGCCAGACTCCCATTCAGAGTGAGCTGGCCTGCCCTCATCTCACAATGAGATTCAAGGGGAAGCCATGTCCCATTTACTGACCCTTCTAAGCCATCAAGGATGTTGGCTGGGCAGTGCTACTCTTGAAAGGCTTGGCTCCCCTACCCTGCCTGGAGAATGTCCATGGTGGGAGGAGAGCCAGGGCAGGATTTGACCTCTAGCTCCTCCCAGGCTCCTCTGTGCTTATCTTTTGGTCCCTGCATGTACAAATATGTGACCTGAGAGTTGCTGAAAGGCCAAGGTGAGATCAGCTCGAAGATGCAGATCTTTTGATCTAAGTCTTCCCTTGGAGAAGTTAGCCTTAGGCCTGTGAAGATGCTCTCCTATGAGTTTCCTTCCTAGCCAGCAAAGGAAAAGAGGTAACCTCAGGGTGAGATTTAGAGCCCAAATCTCTCTCAATGCATACAAGAAGGCAGCCTGAGGGTCTTCTTTATTCAACCGCAGTAGCAGTCAGAAGAGGTTAACCTTTATGAACATCCACTATTTCCCTAAGCTTCTGGGTTGAGACCACTGATAAAGGGAGCCACAGCAGTGGCCTGATTGTTAACAGTGGGGTACTGAGATTTCATTTGTTACTGCCTTCACCACATGTGTAAATTCCACTATGAGCAGGGGGATTTTCAGGGGGAAGCAGTTCCCTGCCTGAATCCAGTTCTTTACAAGGCAGAGCAGCTTCCTCCAAGTTCTTCATCCTTGTGAGGAGAAGAAACAATCCCTTCTGAATGGCTGAAAGTACAGATTTTCATGGAATCACATGATTCCAGTAGCTTGGGCTTTATGAAAACACACGGAATTGCAAGTCTTAACAACACCAAAATACAGCCACGGTTATAAGATCATGAATAAACTCACCCCACAAAACAAGAATAAAAAAAGCTGTATCCCTCTCCTTCCCCAAAAGATCGAGAACCCCCAATCTGTGAGAGAATCATAGGACCATAGGAAGTGAGCTTTATGGCACTCTTCTTAGGAATGAAAAGTGCGATGCCATATCCAAGGGTGGATTATGCGTTGCCAAACACAAAATCCCAGGATTACCAGCATCACAAAGATGCCTGTATCTGAGTTTTCTGTACTGCTCTTCACCAAGGTAGCTGAGGTTTCAGAAAGAAGTTACTTACTGCATTCCACGTTATACTAAATATATACATACAGTCCTGCTTTTCAGGCTATATGTTTGCAGACCTAGCCCAGGGACCCTGTGGTTTATCCTAACCCACTATAATTAGCCCGTGGTCGTTGCTAACGGTATGCCATTTGTCTCCCCACACTCAGCACTGTTTGGTAAACAATTTCAGGCACAGGGTTGCTCTCCCCTGATCTCCCTAGGTGGTGTTCACTTGTTTATCCTGCACACCCTGCAGTTACTCCTCTCTCTTGAGGCTGAGAGCTATAGAAGTGGTAAAAAAAGGGCAAAAATGCTGTAGAAAGGGAGAGGCAGCTGTAGCAAAAGACAGGACGCAGCTCGGGAGGCAGGAGGCAAGGCTGGCTTGAGGCCAGACCAGCTGCAAACCCAAGGGACATCTGTCCCCCATGGCTCACATCCTCACCCCCCTCCCGTGTGGATGCACTGAGATGGGAGAGAAGGCATCCATGAAGAATTCCCTTCTTCTCCATGGAGAGTTGGCTCTCAGCCATGGCACATGGAGGGCTTGGGTGGCAGGCACAAGCCTGAGACCCAAATCTGGCTGAGGGGAGGAAGATTGAACTGCAGAGTGGGAAGCAGCTGTTTGCAGCCCTCTTGGGAATGCAGAAATGAAGCTAGGGGCAGAAATTGGGGGTGGTCAGGGGAGATCATTGACTGTGGAAGTGAGGACAGGGCTCTGCCATGCAAGGTGACTTCATGGGCAGCGCCTGTGCAGCGTGCTGCAGCAGGGATGCTCAGATGCATTCCTGGCAGTGATGCTCTGCCTTGCTTCTGTGTGCTGCAGGGACTGTCATCCAAAACGTCCTCACCCTGCTACCAAACAACGGGCATCCTGCTGAACCTGTGCATGGGCTTGGCCAACACTGCAGCCACACTGCTGGGATGTGGGATTTCCTAACTGTGAGATCTGATCTTCCCACGCAACACTGCAAATGCAGTTAGAAGCCTCCTGTTCATGGATTCGAGTGGTTCCTTCAGGAAGCTGCCATGAGGCAGTCACAGGAATGACACCTGAGACCCTGCTGCTTTGGCCATGACTTCGTTTCCTCCTTGTGTGCTTTGTCCCTCCCTAATTCCTCCCTCTCACATTCTTGAACCATTATTTCCATGCTGTGAAGAAAAAATCAAACTATGTAGAAAGAGTATTCTTAGAGTAGGAGCAGGGCCAACCCATTGGAATTACCCACAGCATCTCATCAGCCCTTTTCAGCATCTTTGTTCTCACTTTGGGCATCCTCCAGCATCCCCAACCTGACAATTTTGAGAAAGCACAGCATACTTTGTGACAGGCATGTTCTCACATTGCCTTGTCATACACAGAGCACATTCCTATAGTTAAGTGATAGAGCTTGTGAAAAATCTCATTTTACACCCCCATCTGAAAATGGGCCAGGCTGTGGCCTCAGCATCTGACTGTTCCTCTAGTGAAACCCCAGACTGCAGCGTGTCTTCACTCCCAAGCCAGCACTTTGCCTTTAACTCACATATAAAGAGGGTTGCATGTGGGTCTATGTATGGATAGGTGAAGGAAAGCACATACATTAATGGATTCGTGTATGTACATGTGTGTGTATGCACATACGGCTCTGTGAGGGGGAATGGGTGTGGGCTCATGAGTCTGTAACTTTTGGAAGTGCAAGAGCTTGCACAAATGTATGGGTCTGGTTATATACAGGTGTTGGCACAGATCATCTAGAGTATACCAGTGCAAACACAGACCTACTGGGGAGGCTAAGGCAGCCACAGGCCCCTCACTGCAAGTACCTGTGGTGGCACTTGGGCTTCCCACTGCATGGTTTGTTACCCCACCGCATGCCCTTGTTCAGGTCTCTGGTGCTCTGCTCTGCACACGTGTCCATGCAAGCTCATAGACTCAGCCAAACCAGGGCCGCCAAAAGATGGGGTGGTGACTGCACCAAAATAGACTTCACATATTGTAGGAAGCACAAGTGATGGGCAAACAGGTCTGAGTTATTTACATCAGACAAATCTGCATCCTTACTCTTGACCACTCAAATGACAAGATTACTGCCCCTGCCTACTAGATCAGGTTGGCTGCAATGGCTGCATCTTCTTTTGCATATTGTAGTGATACCTTATAGAGCTGGAAATGCCAAAAGCCAGGGTGAAAACTCATGGGATCTTAGAGCTGGATCGCTCTTCAGTTATCTCCAAATACCAAAGAGATCCATAAAAAGTTAGAGCTATTGCAGTTCTCACTAATATCCCATAAGATAGTCACAAGGATAGCTACCAAGGAGATATATAGATATTCTTCTGACATTTGCTTTTGACTTATGAAGGGCTCTAAAAACATCACCCTTCCTAAAGACATTATTCATTTGGCTAGCTTTTACACCAGCAGATGAAGAATCCCAAGCACAAGCACCTGCACCTCTGCCAGAGATGTGCTCAAGGCTCCAGTAGTGTGAATTATGGCTTTTGGCAGACCTGTAGAGGAATCAGTGAGGGAGAAGAAGGTGAGAGACATTCCTTTTCTGCCGTGTGCCTCAGCCTTAGCCCCTCTCAGTTCATTGCAGGCCAATTAATACATGACATATATTAAATATGTCTATGTTTGGCTTTGCTCTCTCTTAAGAAGCCTGAATGTGTTAAAAATCCCAAGGAAATGCAATAGTCTCCCCACTTTCCATGTTATCCACAGTGTCTTGCAGGGTAGCCAATGCCTACACTTCTGTTTCCAAAGAAAATCCCAAGCTAAATGAAATGAAAATGGATCCAACCCAAACCACTGGATTTTCCCCGTGCAACGTAATGAAATGAAAACACTGGCATTATTTTGCTCTTTCTTTTTTTCCTAGTCAGCCAGTTCTCCTCATAGCCACGTTCAAGCAGCACTCCAGCAATCCCAATACTTGCACTTAGGTCCTTCCAACTTGCCCATCCTCTTTAAAGTTCAAGTGTCTCGTACAGGTGAGTCATTCACCCACCCTTTGGAGAGTGTAATAATAGACATTTTTTGGAGCTTTGTGCTTTCGGTACGACAGCATTCCGATACGATCTAAGACTCACAGAGACACCCTCCGGTCCCAGAGGCACTGGCGAACAGGTTTGGCTAGAAAAAAATAGTTTTCCTCATGTGATGGGCACCCTACCAATCACAAAGCACTTACCTCAAGCCATACGGGCTTTTTAAAGCCCAGTGGAGGGGTGAGAAAAGGGGCTCTGTCAGCTCTGGAGGTGGGTCGGGGTTGCTGTTGGGAAGCATCACCAGGTGAGTGCTTTGCTTTGGTCATCCTCTTCTTCTCAATGGGAAATAAGTGTCTGTTAGCAGGAAAGGAGGCTTTTAGGTTTAATGTTTGGTATTTTAGCCCCCGGGCTGTGTTTAGTATGTAGGAGTCTGGTACCTGGATGAGATTAACCGCAGAAGATAATATTAAATATTCATCCCCCTCACCTCAGGCTTTGTCTTCTCTATGGCTCTTTTAATGTGTTTCATATTTTCTCTCCTAAAGACTGGGGAGAAGGGAATGGGAAAACTAAATGTTTTGCATTGAGTGTAAAAAAAGCAGGAAATGTTACAGGGAAAGATGATTCCTGTAATTCCCCCTCACTTGTGAAAAAAAAAGAAAGGCAAAAAAACCCACTCAGCTTGTTTTGGCCGTGCTGATCTAATGAGGAAGAGAGGAAAAACCTACCTCCCAGCTCTATTTCCCAGGTAATTATGCTTGATGATGATTTACCAGCCTCTCCACGGGCTTTATTTCACAACAGTCTCTCTCAAAAGGAAACTTAATCAGTTTCTGACCCCTGCTTGATGCCGAGCTTTGGTTTTGCTTTATTTTTCTCCCCTGGTAGCACAGAATAATTGGCTGGCTCTTCCCTTCCTGAGCGTGCATGGCTCCTGGTGCACAAGCCCTTCTCTGTCAGAGGTGGCTGCATTTGGATACAGGTGGAGCAATGGGGGAAGTCCGGCAGGGCAGGAGGAATGCGTGGGGTTGTGTGCTCTGGAGCTGTTTGCTTTCCAGTGAGTAAACAAGTGATGAATCGACACTTGTAAAGAGTTTGGCTTCTTACAGCAGTGTCCAAGCAATTCGTCAATAACGTATTTAATTGCATCCTCTTTAAGACTGTGTAACTGAAGATGGCCCAAGCACTTGGAAATTATCTTCTCTTTAAGCCCTTTAAGGACCACATTTTCTGCTAAAACGATTGGGGAAAAAAGAAGGTTTATTGTTGCTGTTTGGCCCCTCAGTGCATCAGAGCCTAGAGCAGGTCAGGTCTGTGTCTCACAGAGGCTTCCCGTGGCACTGGCATTGGCACCGGTACTGGCACAGCACCTCAGGCAGCAGTTCCACCCCACTGGTTTCCTTCCATCAATGCCCCGGCCTTATCTTGCTCCTGCCTGTAGAGACATGCTCTGCAGCTGAGCACAAGGGGCAGGAGGTGTGGGGCCCAGGAGGGTGCGGGAAGAGTTTTCTGCCGTTGGATGGGTTTGTTTAGTTGCGCTCGAGTGGTGCAGAGCCTGTCAGCCAAGATGTGTGGAGCACATGAGTAATAAAACAAATGCAGCCCTTGTCTTTGCCTCCTTACACAAGGAGGTGAGTACAACGCCCTGCATTGGGGCACTGAAGCAGAGGGGAGCCCCTGTAAGCCCCTTTGATGTGCTGTGACCTCCATAAGCAGAGCGTAGAAACAAATGATGCTCACAGGGTTGGTTTTGGGAACTCCTTGGTCACAGTGTTGTGATACCACCATGAAAACTGGTATAAAACACAAAGTGATCAAAATGCAACCACTTGTGCATGGGGCACTGCCAAACCAGTTCTTACCCACTGCTGTTTTTTGGATTGAGGTGCAGTAGGACTAAGCTAAACAGGCGGCATTCATCTCTAAGGCTAATGAAAACCTGTCCCACTCTGCAGAAAGAGTGTGGAAGCTTCAAAAGATCAACAATCCCAATGTGTGTGCTGGATGAACAACAGAGACTGAATCCTGTTTGAATCCAGGAGCCGCCATGAGGGCTTCCTTTGAGAGCTTGAATAGTGCTGTCACCTAAAATACAAGGGCAGAAGCCAGTCTGTGCAGAAAGGAATGTCCTTTTCAGCTCCCAAAGTCGTGCTGCATGTTGTGCAGAGCCACTCTGAGTAGAGGAAGGGAGGAGAGGGCAAGAAAGCTCCAAGGGCATGGAAATAACAGATCCTGTGCAACTTGTGGAGGAGTAGGGGGAAAGAGGGCTACCACTGCTCCTGGGCTCTGATGAGCTCAGATGGACCTTTATGAGCATCAGGAGGGTTTGAGGGGAGAGAAGAGAGGAGAAGTTGGAGTCTGAGTTCCAACCAGGGCATATGGAAGAGGCAGCACTATGTGCTTCAGGAGGGACATAGGTTTTTCTGGCACAAAGGAAGCAACAGACATCTTTCCAAAGCCACTTGTAGCATGGAACAAAGTGTGTGGCAGTGATAACTGAATAGTTGAGACCTAGACGGGTTATGACTAAATTACAACGTACACAAGATGTGCTAAGGAACACCAGGTCCATGCAAGTTCAAGGCTGAAATCCCAGGAACAGGTCACCTTCCTGAGTGCAGATTCTGGATAACGACTGCATTCAAAGCTCCAATTTCCTCAGGGTGTTCCCTGAAGCCCCCAGGAAACTGTATTTGGGTTGCAAAACTGATCTTAACCAGCCTCAAGGAGGTCTCCTGCACTTCCCAACTGCTCAGTGTCCACCGGCAGAAGCTGCTGGTACCTGTCTCTGGGGATGGGAGGAAGTCTTCAACTCATGTCACACCCAAGGGTGGTTGAGAGTCATACATGCATGCAGCTCGCCTCGGGCAAATCGGCCAGGGTTTGCCTCATGTGTCAAGTGCTGTGCCTGATGCTCTTGCTTAACACAGCTTAGCTCAGAGGCATAAGGATCAGTTGGCATGTGGAAAGGCCCAGATCCATTACAGTGTGCATTTTTAGGTGCACATTAAAGGCTCTTCCTTCTCTTTTCCTCTTCTTGAACTCTGCTTCTCCCGCCCTATAATCCCATTGGATTTAAGTAAGGTACTTGAGTGCCTTAGGTTCCTTAGAAGCTGTGTGGTGGGGACTGTGTGCAGCTTTCCTCCCAGCTACAGTAGCCTAGGAGATGGGCTTGCCCCAGGACAAGAGGTTTGCTAACTTGGACTGGTGTGACTGCATTAATACCTGCCCAAGGAAAGGGAAGAGTGAACCAGGTCCTGCCTGCCAGGGAGGAGGAGAAAGCCAGCCCGTGGGAGGAAAGCATATAGACTGGGTGGACAGCCCACGTACAAGGTGTTGTTACACTGCAGGGGTCTGTAGGAGAAGAAGGGAGGGAGAAAGAGCTTTCTGCAATGTTAAGGAAAGGGTGTGTGTTTGGTAGTCACTCTTGGTGTGATCTGTAGAGCTGGCCACATGGCACACTCAATCCTGCCATCTTCACCTGCTTTTCCATGTAGTAGTCAGATTTCACATGCCTTCATTCAAATGTCATTCTCTTTGGACTGACCCTTGACTTTGGGTGTTTCTTAGTTATCAATAAGTCAAAGCTTTTTGAAGTTCCCTTGAGTTTACAGCACAAAGATCCATGAACCAGGCAGTGGTGTCCCCAGCTTTAAGGTGAGTAGAGGATCACCATCCAGCTCAGGTTTGGCAGACTCCACAGTGTCATATTGTAGATCACAGGTAACCAAACATTGCCCAGACCCAGATTTGAGCTGCAAGACTGTTCTTTGTGCCCCCCAGCCATGCTGGCTGGTGAGCAAGTTTGTTAGGGACAAAGCTTCAGCTGAAGTTATGAGCCTCTCATTTTCAAATACGGAGCAATAGAGCTTCAGGTATGTTAGGCTGGTCTTCAGAGACTTGGCTACTAATAAAAATGTTTTCTCACCTTGGAAATAATGGCCATCCCCAGTCACATTATCATGGGAAAACCTTTGTGTGGTCTTCAGTTTGTATAATGTTAAGAGCACTGGAGATGGCTCCACTGGGTCAGTAATCCCAGAAAGAGAAGGCACTAGTGCAGATACTCTGACTGTTCAAACTGCTTGTCCTGTGGTCTGCTCAAGTTGCGCCCACTTCAGCCTTTCTTTTATAGCTCGTGTTTTCTTAACCACCCAGCAAAAGCAACTGTCTTGGGATTGGGTTTCCCCCCCCCGCCTCCATGCATGCATGTGCTCCATCCCTTTGAAAGAAGGACTTGGTTGGCATCTGGGCTCGTTTCTCCAAGAGAACCCACACCTCTGACTAGTGCCTTTATGCTGCTCCCTGTGGAACAGGCAAATTCAATGCGGGGTGCCTGGCCACAGCCTGCAGGATATAGCACTCTCAGGAATTTGCTGGGAATGCTATTTGGCCTGGGTCCCATGAGCCAGCTGCAGTTTGAGCTGCTCCTTCCCTCCCTTGCACCTGACTAGGAATGGTGTCTCAGCTCTAGTTCCTGGCATGGGTGGGAGATGGCACTACTCTTACACTAAGATGCTGCCAAGACATGTGCTATGAGTGTAGGGTACTGCTAAAGCACTGTGGTTACCAGTTTGGTCCTGTGGTAGTGCTGGCCAAAATGAACAGCCTGCAGGGGGTACAGCATACCCTTTGATAAAGCCAGCTTCTTTGGAAGAGGAGCAAGGTGAAGGCACTGAGCTTGTCCACTGTCCATCTGGGTGTAGCTGGTGTTTCTAACCAGATGGAAATGCAACACCATGAGCTGATGTTTGCATAGGTGCTGTTGTGGTGATGAAAGCCATACCCAAAAGGAAGCCAAAGATACTGGCCCTGAGGGGTCCAAATCTTTATCTCAAATATCAGAGGGAGTTTGAGTTACCAGTTTCACACCTGGGGAAATTTCTCCTCTGAAACTGCTATGAAGCAATGGGTGGGATGTGTACAGAAAGGCTGGCAGGTTCTACCTATCCTTCTCCTTAGGGATAATATCTGCTCCTGAGTGAAGTCTATTATACTGGTCTAACTGAAGACTGTCTGGATTTTCCCAGGTTGTACGAAGAATTGAAGATGGCAAAAAGTGATGGCATACACATCCTGCAGGGTCTCTTAGTCTTTGGGAATGTGGTGATTGGGGTAAGTGAAGTGGAACAAGCATGGGTGGAGGCTTCCTTCTAGTATGACAAGTCTTAAAATAGCAGTTCCCAGCCATGAAATCCTTCTTCATACATTAAGTCCACACATAAATACACCAGTAAAACATGACAAGAGGGAAAAAGGAGAATGTGACGGGAAAGGTTCTGTTAATTCTTTCTTAACATCCTCCAATCCTAGGTCTGGTCTCTCAGGTCAAGGCTGGGTAAATTTTGTCTGCAACTCTTCTGTGAAGGCCCAGTACAAGAGATTGTAGATTGGGCAGAGAAGGAGTTGAGTAGCTCCTGTTTGGCAGGAAGTTGAAGGAAAGAAAAGTGGTCTTCATCTTTTTCTATCTCTTCTGTTTCTTTGGGGCAGCTCGCTGTAATGGATTTCCTGAACTTGTCTTTTCAGATGTGTGGCATTGCCCTGACAGCAGAGTGCATTTTCTTTGTGTCTGATCCCCATGGCCTCTACCCTCTGCTGGAAGCCACAGAAAACGATGACATCTATGCTGCTGCCTGGATTGGCATCTTTGTGGGGTTTGCACTCTTTGTTCTGTCTATCCTTGGTATCATTGGAGTCATTAAGTCCAACAGGACCTTGCTGCTTGTGGTAAGCGTGGCAATGTTTGCCTATCTATTGCTGCCAAACTGACAAAATGCTGCCTTTGTTTCCCTGCTCACCTTACTAATCACAGATCAGGCAAAGACAGCTTCTAATAGTGATAAGGAGCCACAGGTTCTTCTCGATCATTGCTTGGTGTCCCACATGGTGAGAACACATGCTCCTGAATCAGGCTGAGGGAACAAATGGTGGTAGACACAAGGAAGGTTTAAGCTGACTTGCTTGACCCTGACCTTGCCCTGAAGCAATGCAGAAGCACTTGTGCAATCAGATGTAGCTGGGATGTGGTTTAGATCCTTGTTTCTCCCCACCCCTTACTGCCTTTCAGCTGTCCTACACCATTCAGTTAAGGAGCTAATAAGTAATCACTTCTGTACAAGGCATTAGTATGTGTTAGTATACCAAATAAGGGTGCAATTGAGAACATTAGACATCAGCAGGCAGGCAGAAATTACAGGGGTGGGGACAGGGAGCTTTGGCTAAGCCAAGAACAATGTTAAGGTGTGAACAAATCTCTGTACAATTTCTCTCTTAGTCCCTTAGGTTGGCAGTAATTGATGCTTTCATTAATGAAGGGTAGAGCTGAAACCTCTGGAATTGGCTCTCTCTTAGATTGGTGTGGGCTGGCAGGCTGTCTGTTTTAACCAAGAGACACTTAGGGATCTGAACTCCTGTGCCATGATCTGGCCAGCAAACAGCAGAGGGGAGAGAATTGTCTCACCTCTGAATTTTGGTGTCTTGTCTGAAACCCAAGGCTGTGGTACAGGAGAAGGTACAAAGGGCAGAAGCTGGGATAAGAATAAATGCCTTGAATCCGAGAAGAACGTTGTAAATAGTGGGAGGAGAAATAGAGACATGAGAACACCAAGAGGAATATTGGAAAGGTTAAAAGGATTGTGCTGAGAAGGGAAGAGAAACAATGAAAGAGGCTCTGAGCTGAGGATCTCTTTTCATGTGGGATCATTGTTCACATAGTACCAATGCTGAGGAAACCTCACAATGCAAAATCAGGAGGATCTGAAAGACACCCTAAATTGCACTTTCTGCTACTCCAAAGTACAAGCTCTCCTGCTGTGAGTGAACAGCTTCTTGCTAAATATCTTATAGCTGGCAGCTGAAAGAGGAAGGAGGAGACATCGCACAAGCATAAGTTATTAACGAGGTGCAACAAAATAAAGGGCAAATGTTATTCTAGAACATATCAGACAAAACATTTTCCGTGGAGGCAGGGTGGTATTATTGCCATTAGCTGCTGATGAGGTCTTGTCTGGGAGACGTAGAACAAGTCCAGTCATACACCTTGAAGAAAGCAGAAGAGAAAGGTTACATGAGTGTAAGGATATAGAGGACTGAGAATACGATAGCCTGGCTTCCACTGCCTTGAATTGTAGAATCATAGAATCAGTTAAGTTGGAAAAGACTTTTAAGATTGGTTTCATGCTTAATCTTGAAAAGACTGCTTAGCTGTTCCTCCTAACTCTGCTGTCTGTCTCCCACAGTATATCATTCTGATGCTAATCACATATGCATTTGAAATGGCTTCTTGTATCACGGCAGCGACTCACAGGGACTTTGTGAGTATTTCTTTCCTCAAGTATTCTTGCAAAACACATTGGGTAATGTTGCAGTTCCAGAGCATATGGTGGTCCTGCTCAGTGCAGTAAATGGCTGGTGTGGTGGTACAGTGTAAACGCAAAGAACTGCTGAGATAAAATGAGACCCCACAAGGAAACTCTCCGACATTATTATTCTAATCAAGAAAATGCCTTTGTTCTTTTTAAAACAGCTTTGTTATTTTTAATATTTTAAAACATTTACAAGCTTGCAGTTAAGGAAATACTAGTGTGAGTTAGCTGAGTCATCAATGCAGTGTTCAATCTTTTCACTATAGACTGATTGTCATACATACAGAAGACAAATCTTCAGCATTGCCTAGGCAGTGTTACTGGTGAGGGAAAGATTAAGTGGGTTGTGGGACATATTGGTAGGGAGGGAAATTACTAGTGGTGTTTTAGTTCAAAACAACATATCAAATGTAACCCCTATATTTTGCACATCTCCTGAGATATAACATCTGGTAAAGCCTGTTTAAGAGACATGCTCAAGATCTATGTCTTTATTGGTCCTCCGCTTCAAATCCTGCTCTTTATTCTCCTATGCGTAAAACTGGGGGAGAAGCAGCATTCCTGTTCTCCAGGAAGACACTGAAACAAGCAAACAAACCCACCCCAAATAACACTGTATTTGCTTTACATGGCCACTTATTCAAATAGTTTCTGCTCTTCACCATTTGGGTTTGTTTTTCTATAGCTCACTCCCAATCTCTTCCTGAAGCAAATGCTGGAGAGGTATAAGAAGTCAGAGCCAGACAATAACAATGACAAATGGATGATTGATGGAGTCACAGATACATGGGATAAAATCATGGTTCAGGTAATAATAACACAGAAATGCCTCACTAATTACTAAACCCTCGGCAGCCCTGGAATTTCAAGTCCTCCTTAGAACCACTCAGTAATAAAGAGGATGGCATCTGCCTTGAACTTTAGAGAAAGTCCTGCCACCCTCCCTGCTTTGCTTGTTTATCAGATAGCAGACTGTCAAACTTAGGCACTTCAGAAATGTCCCCTATAAATCTGTGGTTAATACCTAACCAGCCATGTGGAGGGCTCTGACCTGCCCCCATAAAGACTATTCCCTTCCCTTCGCCTTCAGAACCACTGCTGCGGGGTGCATGGCCCCTCCGACTGGCAGGACTACACGTCCGCCTTCCGCGCCACTCACAATGATGCTGACTACCCTTGGCCACGCAACTGCTGTGTTTTGGACGACCAAGGGTCCCCCACGAACCTTGACGGCTGCAAGCTTGGAGTCCCTGGCTACTATAACAGCAATGTAAGATCCTCTCAGCTTTTCCTAGTTACTGTATGTTGGTCAAAAGTGTCTTTCTGGAGGAGAAGCAACACCTGTAGTACCCATGTTGCTGAACACAGGATAGGTTGTAAAAAGGCTTTCCTTATGGAGAGACAGCTATTAAGAAAACTTGCCTAATGCCACCAGTAAGAACTGACACCTCCAACGTGTGATGGACAATAGCTAAATCAAACTTAGCTCAAAGGTTAGTGCACACAATGTAAGTGAGCAAGTCAATAGCTCTCCTCCTCAAGGTAGAGCTTTTCAGTAGACAGGCTTGTCGTGTTCAGACTTACGGGTCATGAGCATCAACTACTACACTAGTAAGCATTTCTAAAAGGTGTTCAAGCTTCCAAATTTACTTACAGCTTCTTGATTCTGGAGGTCAAGTCTGTGTTGGCCAAGTTTTGTTATATATATATATATATACTCGGCAAGTGGATAGCACAGGAGTGCCAGTCCTTGAAGTGTCTAGGATGGGTCTACTTTGTGTTTGAAACTAGAAACAGGTACTCTATCTGCAATTTATCAATAAGCAGTGTAGTTCCAGCTTGTCTTCTTGAGACCCTATGAGCTACCCAAGCCTGTCACCTCAGTCTCCCTCAGAAGTGGATAATCTCATCTCCCTCTGGTACAAGCTCAAAGCAGCTTCATTCACGGTTGTCTTACAGGGTTGTTATGACGCTATTTCTGGGCCAGTAAACACACAAGCTTGGGGTGTTGCCTGGTTTGGTTTTGCCATCCTCTGCTGGACTGTGAGTACTTAATATTTGCCTCTATTTCCGCTTCTCTTTTCTTTCTAATTCACACCCAGTTGGGTGGAGGTGGATGACAGGGCTGACGCATGTAAAGGGTCTGTAGCTTATAGTTATTCTTTCGTCACCAATCTGCTTGTAGCCTGTCTCAGTAATAGGGCTACATTTGCAAGTTCCACTCCATTCTGGCTTCCACAAGGTGAGGAGTTAGATGGTTTTCCAGCCTGTTGTGGCCTCTTGCCATCTCAGTAATGCAACACAGCCAACACAGCTTGCAGGTACTTGTTTGTGAAGGGTATTGGATCATCTAAACAGCAATCATGACAGACAACTTAGTTTGTAGTTCAAAGACTTTGTATGAGTGTTTTAAGTGCTCAGGATTCAGCAGCTTCATGATGGATAATCCCCAACGAGCTGCATGATCCACTTAAGTAGTTGTGGCTGCACATATCTTCTTTCTTCACTGTGAAGCTTCTGTGGAGATAAAAAGCGTTAAGCTTCCTCTGCCTGAACAGACTTAGCTTATCAAGAATTTCTGTTGCTTTCTCCTACCAATAGGACTACATAGGGCTGGGGGAGAGGTGGGGGAAGGAAAAAGGGGAGCAGAGAAAACCAGTAGTCTTATCATTTCAGTTCTTTGTCCTCCTTGGTACCATGTTCTTCTGGAGCAGAATTGACTACTGACGGCCTGGTATCCTCCGCGCTGCCCTGAAGCATCACGTGAGACTGCATTTGTCACTTGCTCCATTCTCCTTGTGCTATGGAGGATTTGAAGTTTTCCCACTACCTCTCCCATATACACTTTTGCCCCTCTAAAAACTTGACACACAGAGCTGATAACTCCAGGAAAGTATCTTCCTGTGCCTTATTTGCCCCTTGTTCTGCAGGCTTCATGTCTCCTGCCTGAGGCACAATCCTTCTTCCTCTGTGCAAGAAATCCTTGGAGCATAAGATTAAGAAATGATCTGATTTGCTCTATGATACCATCAGAAAGGAAAATGTCCATACACATTTGCTTCAGAAAAATCTCTCTCTAAAACTATGTTGAATGTAACTCATAATGCTAAAGGCTCCAGCAAGGGCTATGTGAGCAAAACTGTAACCTCCTGTGACTAATAAAGACAGATGCTGCAAGGGAGAAGACTGCAGACCTCTCTAATCTATTTTATTGTTCAGCTTCTGTTCCTGGTCTCTGTCACCCCTTAACTTAGAATAAGGCAAATTCTCAAAGAGTTTAAGTATGTCAGCAGTAAAGCAATGTCAGGGATAAAAAATCTGCTGCTCGTCAAGCCCTAAATCCAAGCCTACCTCCTGTCACTGATAGAACGACTGCATGTGCTCCTACCTTCAGAAGTGCCAGTCCAGGAAAAGCTCCACTTGCTAACAACCAACTGCTTCAAAAAGCTGTTATGTACTTCACACAAGATTTGTGCGGAGTAAGTGGGGTCCTGTGCTGTAGTTGGCTTTGTGAAAGTGGCTGTCTCACACCCTTAGATTACCATGCTTCTTGGTTCAGCTACCTACATGTATGTGGTCACATCCTCTATGTACTTCCCCTTTCCACGTACCCAGATCAGGCAGGACAAAAGGCAAATAATGACAAGGCACAACTCCTGTGAATAATGCAAGCAAGGAACTAACTGAACCAAATCCAGTCCTTGCATCAGAAGTTGCAGTTCTTGCTGTGCTCAACAGAGGCTGTTCACTTCGGTCCAGAGTGATCTGGGGTCTTTCCTAGTAAACACTTCAGTAGTTACATGTGTCATGTGAAATATGCTCCTGTACAGAGCGTGTTAAGGTGAAGCCTCTTCCAAAGGTGCACTGGTTGAGGTCCTCACACTGGCCATCAGCCTTGATTATTAGTTTTTGTATATTCACCAAAATGCCAATTAAAAAGAAGTGGAAATGAAATCTTGTTTTGGATTGTGTGTTTGGGAAGGGAAAATGGCAAATGTCTGCATCTGGGATATGTGGGGCAGTGCAAAGGCAGGCTTTAAAGTCCTGTATCCTGAAGATCAGAGTGCCACTATATATGATGCTACAGAATCTCTACAGCTGAGCAGTCACTTGCTAGGGTGCTGAGGGAGAAAAAGAGGCAGGTATCAGGGTGAATAGCTTGAGGAAGATCTGGGCCCCTGCAACATAGAAGGGTTTTTCTCTAAGAGTGTTCCTTCAGAAAGGAAATTCCCACTGGATCAGCCACTCTACTTGTTCGGTGGGATGGTGACTGTCCTGAAGATGCCCCATTATTAGCAATTTCCATAAGGAAATTAGTCTTCAGCACTGTTTTGTGCTACTCAAGGCATGGATAGTGTGTGGACTGTGCATGTCAGTGGTCTGGGGGTTTGGGGGGGGAGTTTGGTGGTAAAGGATTTTTGTGTGTATGTTGCTGTAAGCTACAGCAATACCTAAATCTAAAGAAGTCTAAAGAGAACTACTGTCTGGCTAAGTTAGGCAGGAATAGAAAAGACTGTGTTCCCTGCTACTTACCATGAACTCCAACTCTCCACCAACCAGCAGCAGAGAGGGAAGAAATGGGGAAGGAAGGACAGCAGAGGCACAGAGCCTCTGCCCTTTCTTGACCAAACCTCTCCAATACCTCCTCAGTCATGGCACCCTTCATGAATAGATGAATTCCTGTGTAAAAGTCTCTTACTCAAGTTATTTCTGGAACTCAAGTGGGTGCAATGACTGGCTGTGGAACCAGTAAGACCTTCTGCATATGAATGTGGCTCGAGATATGACTTTAGGACCACAGAAGCAGGTAATGTCAAATACTGTTTTCCTCCTCTGGTCTTTTGCTTCAGATCCAGAGGTCTCTCCCTTCCTGCTGCATCTAACTGTGTGTGATGACAGCACTGCTCTCAATGCAGGGAAAATGCTGCAAGACTTTGCAGGAGAAGAGGAACCGAGGTGATTTTTTTACACTGCTTTGCAAGGAGGTTTTGCACGATCAGCTGCAAAAAAAAGTGGCAGTATTAACTGCTCCAACCAGTTGCAAACGATACCATTGACCTATTGCATAAACAGCGGCTTAAGCTAATGAAGTTTCGGTTCTTTGCTTTGCTTTCTGCTTCTTAAGCCTTTCCCTCACATCACACTTTGTGATTTGTGTTTTTAAAACATAAAAGCTCTGACTGACCCGGGCAATGGTGGATCTATGCAGGAGTGCCAAGTGTGCCCCAGTGCATCCAGAAAAATCCAGCTTTATCCGCCTGAACAGAGCAGGGAGAAAAGGACTGGCCTGATGGCAGAATGATGTTGAGCATGCTCGTGAAAACTCCTGCCCAGCTTTGTCAGGTTTTTCAGCTTCTGAAGGCTGATTCCAATCTCTGCAACTTCCCTACCTGAGATGCGAGGGGCAGGGTGAGGAAGGGATGGAGTTTGTGATAGGAATGGTGGTGAACTGGTTTATGCGCTGGCTGAGGCTTGTAAAGAAATCCTGGTCATTCTCAGCTGTTTGGATTGCTGAAGGTACAGATGGATGCCTTATGGTCCTCAAAACAGGAAATATGCATGCGTGCATGTAAACTGCTGGGCTAAGACAGGGTGAAGGAGAAACTTCTCCAGGTAGAAGCTGTGCTGTTTGCTTGCAGATTTGTTCTGTGCATTTCTTCTCTGTGGGTGTGAACATTCACAGCTCTGTCCTGGCAAACAAAGCATGTTTTGATTCTCCCATGGAATTATCAACTGCATTTTTAGATTATTAATTTATTGTAACAATCCCAGCTCTGAGAAATGGGAGCCTTGCTGAGAAACATCCTCTGTTCAGACATGACAGAGCAGCGTGCCCTCCAAGCCAACAAGAATCCCAAGTCCTCAGGTGCTTCCCTCCTATATACACACAGACATAACCTGATGACTTTCACTCTGCTGAATGCTTGTGGCTGGCAGTACTGAATGTGTCTTTTCCTTCAGGCAATGGGGCTGCCTTTGTGCATTTTCCCAATAAGATTTCCTACCCCTTCTTCCTTTGCTCTCACTACTTCTTCTGCATGAGATCTCTTTTCACAGACTCTCTCAGGCCCTATATCTCCTTACCTTACTGGTTCATGTACAGCATATGATCTCCACTGTATACTACATGCAACATACTACCTTCATGCTTGCATTTGGCTGCCCACCTTACTGTGGAAACCATCAACCAGACTGTCGGTGGTGTTTGGTACCCTCTGACTCAGATGATTTATCCCTCATCCTGCTCACTGCCCTGGCATCTTAGATTTTCACATTCCTTAACAGGGCCTTGTGCCAAGCAAATGCTTATTGGGACCAAGTATGACCTCAAACTCGCTCATAAATGAAGCATCCTTCTCCCACCCTTTGCAACCCTGCCCTCTTTGGCAACTGGGGAAAGCTTCTGCAATGTGTGGTATGCTGGGAACCTCCTGCAAGAACTCTCTGTAATCTCAGGCATCTATCTTGAGGAGATCCTGCTGCTTGAGGATTTGGGGATGAGTGATGAGAGCTCATCCTCGACAGGAATAAAAGGTGAGGGTGTTTCTGGCTGTGTTAGCTTGCACGTGAGGTGGAATTCCAGCATGGGCAAGGTCATCTGCAGTTCTTGCACATTCACTAGTTGAGGTAAGCTCTGCAAGACTGTTATGAGCAGTGAGCTGCTCTGCCTAACCAGGGCTGTTACTGACCATGAGTGAATGCAGGACTGAAAACCTTCCCTGTCTATATATATTTTCCAAAGCAGTGCTCACCTTTAGAAGGGTCCTGTGGCTGGCTCAGAGGCTGGAGAAGGTAAAGCCATGACACTTCGAATAATCCCTGCAAATTACTAGCCAAGTCTTACACCTCTCTTCTGCCACCACTGTCTGACCCTTGGTCTTTAAAGCAAATTATCACACAATACAATAAAAAAGGTGAGTAAAGCAGTTTGGGAGCAGCTGTTCTTTCTGGTGTAAACCTTTTCCTGTCTCCTATGAAAGAGGAGGGAAAGAAGTTATCTGATAGTTTTCAGACTGGTTCGAATCTGTTTCAGTGGCGAGGTTTGGAGTTGTTTGGTTGTGGGGTTTTCTTCCCTTTTTGAGTTTTACTTACCTGGGAACTTTTTCTGTTTGATAATCATCATGTGTATTATTTTCCCTTCTCCAGCCCTGGTTGTTCCCATGTTCCTATTCCTTGTGGTTCATTCTTAAGCGGCTACTAAGTTTTCTTTGAAACCATTTCCTCTCACTGAATTCATACATTTCCTGTTCTTTTCAGATAAGGGATTTAGATGAGAAAGAGATATGTGTGCCCTTTAACAGAAATGCTATGGAAGAAAACAGGTCCAGTTTTAAGATGGATCTGGACCCAAAGTGCACAACATAATTCCTATGAATTTTCTAGGTTTGCAAAACTTAGTTCAATTCTCATCACAGTTTGCAAATAAGACATGAGAAAACAGCTACTTTCTTCTGGTATGGAGTCAACCAAACGTTCTTGTTTTAACACTCATAGTGTATCTAGCTTTTGGGGACATCAGGACTTGGCCAGGTCTGAGCTTTGCAGCTCCCATTCATTTCTAAACCTTAACTTTGAAACTGTTCATCTTTACCCTCGTAGAGAGACTTGTTCTTTATTCCTTGTAGCTTATTCTGCTCTGACAGAAAGTGAACTCGAAGAGGTCAGTGTCTTTCTGTCTTGGCTATTATGATCCTGTTCTTTTTGCTGTTGTTGACACCTTCTGCCAGGTTGGTCTAGGTCTCCTTCCCTGGGCTCTATTTCCTTCCCTGCACTGGCTGCCTTCCCTTGGCTCTCAGTTGACTTTTAGCTCCCTCCAGTGGGATACCAGCTAGATGTTTTGCTGCCCATAGCTGGATTTCTCTGTCGAAAGGAGATGCATGAGACACCGGTATCAAATGCTCTTTGGCACCGGGTTAGCTTGATTCCTGGTTTACAGCCATTTTGGGAACTTGCTTAATCCTGGGTTTGGCTTAGCTGAAAGCATCCAAGATGTTATAGCTGCTGCTTCCAATGCAACATACACAAAGGATTGTCTTAAGTCAGACTTTCACACTCATGGTGGTGGGAAAGCAGGCAAAATGAATTGGCTGGAACTGTGTTAAAGCACTTCCATGTGTTCAAGCACCCTGATTTAGGGAATAGTGCTGACTGGAGCCTTTAACTTGATTTTCATAACCATGAGAATGCTGGAGAGCAGTTTGAGATTCTCCTCTTGTCTTATGGCCAAGTCATTGCTAGACTCTGTGGCACAAATAGTACAAAACCACTGTTTCTCATACAGCAGTAATAGTTGGCTATGACTAACAACAATTCCAGAGTTCAACAGACATGGTTTTCCCTCACTTTGTGTGCCAGTTGCCATGGCAAGCAGGAAGCACAACCCAGGCATTTTCCTAAAGGGAAACTGAAGTCATGAAAGAGGTAGGAAAGGGAGTCAAGCTCTGAATGCAGCTGCTGAGGGGGAGCAAGAAGTATTCCATGTAACCTAAGGATCCATGTGTTATTTAAGGAGAACAAAGAGCAGGCTGAACTGCAGGTATGTTCACTGTGGCTACAACCCCAGGGTAGAATTACAGATAGATGGTAATACTAATTCACTTCCAGGCTACAGCTCAGAGATCGGGTCAATAAGAGCACTGCAAGAATCCAGAGAAACAGGGAACTTCATTAATGCTTAAGTTCTTGCTTGTCCCTTACAAGCCAACACAAGTTCCTACACCAGAGGCTTCATAGTAGATTCTCTTGTTCCATCTTGGCCTCCCCTCTACAAGAACTGGGATCCCAAAGTATTTCTGTACTCAGTCCTGCTCTACATTCTGACAGGCAAGGCAGAATTGTGCAGGAGATATGCTAGATAGGAGGATGTGGTTGTGCCTCCCTGAAACTTCAGCCTGGTGGAGCTGGAAATGGTAAGAAGAAAGATGATTTTAACCCTTGGAAATTGAAAGCATTTCAGAAGCTTTGGTCATTCTACAGTAAGAAAAGTGTGTGATCAGGCTCTAACCTTCATCCACACAGTCAAACACAGTTTAGTGCCACTCACACAAAAAAGAAGGGCTCAAACTCCATGTCAGAGGAATACAAATGCATTTGCACTGCACTCATAAACCAAATCCAAAGGCAAGTGTTCCAAAACATCACTAGGGCACAGGTCTGTTTTTATAAAAACTCCAGTTTAATCTCATGGCTGAGACCTGGCAAAACATCTTTCATTTGTGGCTGTTGTTTTTCTTTCTTTTTAAAAGCAATAAGGCACAAAGGCAAGCAAGTCCACACAGAGAACAAAGCTTAACAAAAATACAATCCTTCAGAGCTAGCAGGAGAAGTAATCACAAACCAGGGCCAGTGGCATGGGGACAGTCCTTTTCACAGCATCTGACTTCCAGCCCTTCCCTTGATCTGGCAGCAAAGAATAATTCAAAGGGGACCAGTGCCTGCAAGAACAAGATCTAAGGTTTGGGCTGCTGCATGGAGCCCTCTTGCCTCCTGCCACCCTTCCTTTCCAGGGCTGTTGAAGTCCTGCTCTATCTTTAGTTGAGCTCCGTGGCAAGCTTTCCATTCCTTGCTTGGAGCAAGATTAGTTATCACTTTGCATCAATTAGGAGCAAGCCAAAACTAAACCAAATAGGCATCAGTTACAGCTTCTTCCTTCCCCTAGAGATTAGCTTTCCCTAGAGATGGAGAGAAGCAAAAGGATAGCTGTAAAACCTGGGCATGCCTGAAGGGCAATACATGGTCCAGTAGATTGTTTGCATCTCCAGGGACTGGGGAGATGCTTGTGGTGGCAAGTTAAATCAGTCCTTGCACTCTTGCCTGTGCTGATCTCATTTCTTCTCTCTCAGGACAAGATCCTGATAAGGAAGGCAGATTCAAGCCTTTTGCACACCACAGATCAGCTTCTCCTCTGTGGGCAAAAAGCCAGTTGGTCTCAAACCCCCAGTACTACAAAACTTGCAGCAGAAACCAGTTCCATGTATGAGCCCATTTCACAGATGTTCAGGATTCTAATTAGGCAATTCCTTCATTTTAATTAAATTTCCATTTTAATATATATAGAATGTTCTTATATATATATATATATATAAATTCAACACAATATTCACCACTACAGGCATTTCAGAATTCATAAAGAAACAATACTTTGATTGCACCATTTGGATTGTGGATGAGGGAAAATGTTGCAGGGTTTTATGGATGCTCTCTAACACAGACCTGAATTCCTCTGAAGCAATAAAGGTGAAAAAAAGAAGTGCTTCAGTCTTTCTGAAGTGATAGCATGGGATAGACAGGCCAGAGGAATGTGGTTTATAAGGTAAAATACAATCCTCCTGTTTACTCTCCTGCCAATAAAACAGCTCCCACGTGAGCTAATATTCTCCATGCCCCTCCTTTCCATCAGGAGATGCTCATCTTTGACAGCCCAGCCATTTCACTCTGGGTTACTCTTAACAGAAGCTCTACAAACTGTCTGACTACATGGGAAGAATAAGTGTCTCTTGTCTCCCATCAGTGAAAGTCCCCAAGCAACACATGCGGTGATACCATATCATGACACATTGGGGCCATCTGCAACCTTGACACTCTTCACAGCCTCAGGAGAATCAAGGTGTACTGCAGGCTCCCTGATAGGATCCCTGTAGAGCTGCAAAAGATGTGCCAGTCTGCTCAGGAAGGTCCTTTCCATAATGCCAAGAACATCTGACTTAGCTCTCCTGTACACAAACCCTCAAATTCTGGGCAGACCAATCTCCCATAAGACAATCTGCCCCTCTCCATAATACTTCACACACAGTAAACCCTCAAACAAACCAAAATCGAGCAAAAGAACCCAAATCCTTTCTTAAAGGCTCTAGTGTTGCAGGGTAGCGCTGGAGCACAAGAGTTTGGTACCCACAAAGTACCACTGCAAACCCGTGAACTTCAGGATTGCTTCCAGTCACAGGTTCAGTCTGCTGCTGCAGGATGGCAGAAAGCAAGCTAATGGCTTTGAAGCAAAGGTGAGATGGGATCTGACCCTGAAGATGACCTCAGGAATCTCTTAATAAGGTTGGATCTCAGGAAGCTCCAACCACACAGTCAGCACCATTCAATGGGAGATGGCTCCTGTCTTCTGGCTCTCTTCAGCTACTAAGTTCTGGTCCTGCAGTATTAACATGGACCCATCATTAATTATAAAGTCTGCAGAAGTCTGAGTCTGGAGTTGGGAATGGTGACCTCAGTGCAGTGGTGCACCTTGCACAGTACTCACAGCAAGTACTCTCTCAGCTTTGCAGGTAACTAGATAAAGATGGGACCGAGCTAAGAAGTAGATGTCATTGCAGGATCTCTGCTTCATTAAAACCCAGGACCTGGCTCTGAGTTCAAATTCTGAAACACCCTCAAAAAGTGCAGTCTGGATACAGATTTTAGCTGAGGCTGATCTTTAATATTCAGTAAAGATTTAGAATCATTTTGTCTTGCAGGAATTCCACCACTTATGCCAAAAGCGCTATAACTTACTGGAACACTGTTAAGAATTGAGACAGTGTATTATATACAAATTGCCAGACCTCATTTCTTGTTCACAGAGCAGCTTATATGAGAATAAGGAGGGGAAAAAAAAAAGAAAAGAGAACTGTTTTAAGGTGCCAAGGTTTCATCACATTTTCTTTTTCCTTCCACATTAATCCATGAGCTTTGCTGGTCTCATTCCAGATGCCTTGGCAGATAAAACTTCTAGGAACGGAGAGAATATAAATCCCTGTCCAAAGTAAACTGTTCTGTTGATGCCAAAAAATACTGTGCATCATTTCCATACCTTTTACTTTCTCTATACCTTACCACAATATCTTGTATCACATCTTCTCAAGTCATTTGTCGTTAACTCAGCCATGGTGGTTGAAAGCTTTCCCATGAGGCAGTAAAAAAGGCATTTGGGTGCCATGTAAATGTCAAGCAGAGCTGTGCTATGAGAAGCATCGAGGACTGGCAATCCCATAGTTTTAATGGAAGGCTTCACAGGCATTTTATGGTCAGGGAGGAAAGCACAATTGTCATGAAGCTGATTATCCTGGACCTGCCGTCCACAGCATGCCCAGGTAAAGCATAGGCTGCAATCTGTGAGAGAAACAGACCAGAACAAGCACTCCAGGCTCTTGTCTGGTATAATATTCTCCCTCCACAACACTGACAGCATGGGCTTCATTCTTTGCCCTGTTCCTTCTCATATGGTGTTATGCGCAGGCGAGGAGTACAGCGAGGAAGATCAAAAGCTGCAAGCACTGACATGGAAAAGCCCTCATGTTTTTTCACACTCCCTTTGGACTCTAGGAGAAAATTCTGCTGAGGATACATTCCCTGCATTTGTGGGACCAGAATTCAAAAGTACTCGGGCATCTCACTCCCTTAACAGTGCAGAGAAAGCACCGTACAGGCTCTGGGCCCTCCAGCCACAATGACACATGTAAGTGACACATTCATTCCACACCAGGAGCTCATGGGTTTGCTAACAGTTTAAAAATGCCAGTACTTCACAAAAAAAAAAGCCCTAAACACACATCCCTCAGGAAACCCTGACTGATGCTCATTGTGGTGGCTATGGCGCTTCCTACCAGATGCTCGGTTACTTCATAAACTATAGCCCTTAATACTCACCCGAGGGCCTACAGACACAGACCTCCCCATGAATGATGGCCCCTGTAAGTACCATTACAGGGACAATCTCAGTGCTGGAAGCAACACCTGTGTTCCCATCTCCTCTATAGTCTCTAGTGGCACTTAAATTGCAGAGACAGCACAGGCTGTACATGCCTTTGCAATCACCCTCGGTCACACACCAGGCAATAGATGAGCCTGCTGTGAATGTAGGGTTACAAGCTTTACAAAGGAATCTTTAATCCTTTTTCTGTGGCATCTGTTGCTTATATGAATGTGTATTTGCATGTAACAATAACAACCCTTCAGGAGAGAGTTTAATTCACTCCAAACCCCCCTCTCATTGTATGGCTCATTATCTGTTCTGCAGTCCTAAACATCACCCTCTTTGCCATAATCTTAACCCATCTGAAAGCAGTGAAGGCCAGGGGGGTGACAACCAGCTGTGGTCTCAAAGAAATGGTGTAAAACCACAAGGAGAGGAGGTTTAAAGAAAGAGAAGCACTTGGGAACATGCCACACAGTGGCAATGAAAGACCAAGGGTCAAAGATACGTCAGTTAGGGTACAAAAGGGCAATAGCCCAAGGCCATGTGGATCAGAAGATGCTCTTGGTTTTCCCTGCTGTTGGCAGAGTGGAGCACAGCTGGAGATAGTTGCAGAGATGTCATCTGGCTTTAAGCAATGATGGAAATAGTTGATTTGGGCCTTTGTCAGCAAAGACTGTGTCTTTGCTTTCACTGACAGCAGCCTGAGAAGTCTCTACCACTAGACAATCAGCTTTCACACTCATTCCCCAGGCACACGGACCTTGTCTGACCCAGGGAGGTGTGGTTGAGCGCAACAGAGCTCATGAGTTGGATTTGGGAGATTAAAAGAACAGCTAGGTGTTTCCTGCCCAGCTGCTTCCATTCCAGCCCTTGTGCATGCTGGAAAGAGCACATCTCTGATGCAAGGACAGAGCTGGAGGCAGCACCTTCAGGCTGTATGTTTTCCCCTGCATCACCCTTGGGCTTTTACATCCTGTATGACTTGCTTCAGCCAGCTTCACCTTCCTCTTCAGCTATGCCCAGCCTCCTGCACTGTTGATTTACACTGTCTACATCAGATAACAGGGATGGATAGGCATGGTCCTTCACTGGTGGCTGGGAAACAATGGAAGAAGGTCCCAAACATCTGGACTTACCTCCTCAACAGATGCTGTGCCCCTGCACCCTGGGCTGCAGTGCTTTGGAATAATGTTTCCCCCCAGCCCTATTTTCTAATTATACCAAGATTTATCTTTCTTTTTGTTCTTTTCACAGGGAGGATGGGACTTTCACAGGGCTTTGTTAGACAATGACTGTGAGGAAATGCAAGTTCCCTGGGACTGGCTTGCAAAAGAGAAGCAGACAGTGAGGGAATAGGCGAGAAAGGGAAGGAGAAGCAAGACAAAAAGGCTATGAACCTCCACAGCAAAATGCTCTGCAGGAAACCCTGAAGGATTCGGGTCCATCTTGCACAAAATACTTCTAACAACAGCAAAATGGCAGCAGAGTTGGTCATGGACACTCCTATCCCATCCATCACGGAAAAGGCAGATGAGAGGCAGTTGCTATTCGATCTGCCTCACACTTCGTCCATCCAGAATCACAGAGCGCCTCTGGGGCTGGTAAAAGCAGCTGGTGGAGGTCTCCAGTCTCTGGCCATTCTTGGGGATGGTCATTTTGTTCCGCAGCGTCACCCCCTCAGGCGTTGTCCGAGAAGGCTCAGACAGATCGCCACAAATGGGGCTCGAAGAGGTGGTCTGAGTAGGGCTCCTTATGGGTGACAGCAACACCCTGGAGTCTGCTGAAGAGGGGTGGTCCATAATGGGGAAAGGGGGACTGAAGAGAATCAGACTCTGAGGCCTCCCGGGCCTAGACCTATAGGAAGGCTTGGAGAACCCTGATGGCCTCTCCATCTTGGAGGACTGTGGGTTATCTCCAGCTGTCTCCCCCTCGGACGTGCGCTTTCGGCGCAGAACAGGGGCATCCGTAGCAGGGTAATGACTGGACTGAGATGGCTCTAGAGGAGAGCCAAGGCTGCTGTGCCAAGGGCAGGCTGAGTCCTTTTGAGCTGGGTCACTGTTTTCTTTCTCTGCTTTGGCTTTCTTCTCTGCCAGGGGGCTCTTGGGAGCCTCCAAATGGCTCCATGCCACCCGTTGAGTCTGCCTGGCTGCCTGCTTGGCTTCTGCTTCCTTCTCAGCTGGAGGAGCAGTGTTCTGAGCCTGCAGGGGTTGGGGGATCTGGGTGTACTGGATCTTGGGTGGTATCACAGGCACCGCTCTAGCCTGGCACATCTTAATCATGAAGGAGGTCCTGACCGCCGACACGCTGACAGGGGCAGAGTTACGACGGCCAGTGGTGGCATGTGCTACTGCTAGGTAATCCAAGTCTAGATCCATGTGGGTGTTGAAATGAGACCCCCAAGTAATGCCTTTACTGGCAGCAGGGCAGGCAGTGGGCAGCGATGGGACAGAATCACTGCTTTTCACTTCCTTCTGCCCGCACAGGAGGTTCCCAGGAGCAGAAGGCATGGACAGGCTCTCGAATGTGAAGAAATCTGGGGATGGAAGGAGTGAATCCAAGTTGAGGGATGATGGTCGAGTCTTCACTTTACGAGGGGTTTCTTCACCTTTACTACTTAGCTGTGACTCAGTGGCAGAGCACAATGCTTTGGTAACATTCTCTCCTCCCAGGGCAGTGTCCTGAGACATGGATAAGTTCTCCTCTATGTTCTTTGCCTGTGAAGAGCTGCCTGAGATATTTTGGTATGCTAAAGACAGCTCAAGCTTTGAGCTCCAAGGGTTTTCTTTGCTCACATCCACTTTCTTTTCCTCTGGCTGTGAAAGAAGGATTCTGGAAGGTGCTTCCTTCTCAGCTGGTGCTTTCTCCCTGGTGAGTGGGTATCTCAGCTCGTCATTTTTGGCAGGTTCTTCTGAAGCACTTGTGCCATTCTCACCTTGTTTAACTTTGCCCGAACTAGACAGGGAGATGGGTTGTGTCTTGGGCAACTCACAAGTCACTGGCAGAATGTCACTGCATGGTTGTTGCTGGTCAGTGGCATCTATGAAAGAGAATGGGATAGTCCAAAGACTCATCACTGTGTCTTTACTGTCCAGGGAGAGGCTGCGACTGAATCGTGGTCTAAGAGAAAGGCCTGTCTGTGCTCTCTGGCTCTGTGGCTGAAACTCCTGTATCATCTTCCCCTGAATGTCCTTAAAGGTGGGGGAATGGAGTGGGCTTGTAACCCACTGGTGATCCTCCCATGGCTCCACAAGTTCTAAGCTCTGCACATTATCTGTCCAGGTATCCTCATCATCCTGGTCACCAGCATCATGGGTTCTGCTAACAGTATTGCCCTCCTTCAGCTCCTGGATTCCAGCTCCACTCAGTGCCTTGGAGCAGAATGTATCCCTTTCATCAGCAGTCATGATTTCAGGCTTCTCCTTCTGAGCCTGGCATCTGGTAAGACCATTATTTTCCCTGTGCAGCTGGCAAGTGCTGTCTTTTTCTCTCCCTGACTCTGGACGTGCTCCTTTGGAACAAGAATATCCATCACTTGGAGCAACTTCATTAAATTCTGATTGACTACAGAGCTTCCAGCCCAGGGGAGGAGTGAGACATTCACTCCGGCTGTCCACCACTGTGTGGTGGTTCTTTGGAGTGGCTGTGCCAGTTGGAGAAGTACCCAGTTTGGGTACAGCTGAAGCACAGCTCTGCTGTGCAACCACATCAGACTGACCCCTGTGGAGGCTGTCTTCTTGTTCCATGCTGGTGGCACCAAATAAAGGCACCTGCGTTGTCATCTGTGGTGTTCTGCTTGCAGATTTCTGCTCAGACAGGGCTGGACTCTGCCCTGGGCCAGAGGAAGAACTATCTGCTTGTACTGAAGAAGAGGGTTCAGAAATCAGGCCCATCTTGGGGACAGCAGCTGGCAAGAGCAAGAGCTCCTCTTCAGGCTCAATGATTTTCAGTTCTTGCTGTACCTCTGGCCACAGCGGTTCTAGAAGGGCATTGGCAGGGTCCTCCTCAGTCTGGAAAACAAAAGAAATGCCATGAGTTGGCAGCTCACGTCTTACCAACAAATACTCCTCCATCTTCTTCAAACAGTCCTCTTAGAATAGACAGGCTCCTGGATGAGCACACTTACAGGTACAGAAACAGACACATATACTGCTACCAATTAAAGGAAGGAAATACATCTATAAACAAGTGGGTTTATAGAGGGGAAGATGTGAGGTGCAGCCAAAATGAGGCCTGGACAGATGTACTGAAAGAGTGAAGTGAATGAGTAGCTGGAATATCTCAGCTCTTCCCATTCAGGCTGTCTTGGCCTTGCCAGAGGATCTGCATTCCCAAATTGCACACAAACTGGAATGAATAATCTATTCAAGGAGCTATGCCAAGGCCTTTAAATAGCTGCCCAGAGATGAGTATTGCTGTAAGAAACTTGGTGAAAAAGCCCTGCTAGAGATACAGAGGAGGTAATAGTAATAATAATAATAGTAATAATAATAATAATAAATGTGTATAGAATGGAAGAGAAAAGGACTGTTCAGGCTGTCCAAGACAAAAGGGACAGCAAAAATAGAAGAGGAATTCAGAGACCATGGGTCAAAATGCTCAGACATCTGGACAGTCTCACATCTGGAGACTCTGAGCGCAGACAGATTGCACTGACTGCAATCATATAGTTACAGAAAAAGAAGACAAGAAAGGGACAGAAGGTAGCTGTGTAAAGGAAATCACCACATAGTGATGTGGACAGAAGGGAAAACACCACATGGTCAATTCTTGACCCTGCTTAGTGTAGGTCATAGGCTGAGTTTTCATGACGACAGACAAAGTGAAATCCTAAACAACCTCCCAGTCACCACCGTGACATTGTCCCCCACATTTTTTCCTCATGCCTTCTTCCTTACCACATGTCTAAAGCATGACTCTTCTGTCTTGGCTGTCTTGATCTCCTGCTGACCACAGCTGCCTTCTGAGGAGACATCCTTCTTCTTGAGCTGTCCTTGCTCTGCCTTCTCTTCAGGCAGCAGCCCCTTATGAACCTCTGAGGCTGGTGTTTGTTCCGAGGTGGGACTCTGCTCTGAGGACTGCTGGGCACTGCTGGTGCTGCTTTGCCCACATAACATCTCCTCATTTTCTGCTGCTGGCTGTGGAGTTTCTAAGGGCTCGGGTTTCCCGGCTGCCACCAGCTCCTCAGGGGGAGAGCCTGGATCAGAAACACACATGAATGATGCAACTACTTCGAGTCACAGAATCACAGAATCAGCTCAGCTGGAAAACACCTTTAAGACCATCAAATTCAACCATTACCCTGGGACTGGTGAGACCACCTCTAAGCCATGTCACTAACACTTGTGACTGAGGCTAGGCAGTGCTGTTTCAACTGAATGCCAACTATCAAAGCTAAAGAGTTCCCTCTGGGTGCAACAGCACATAGCTGGGAGGCCATGCATCTCCCCAGTCTCATTACTGCAACAAGCTCCAATCTGCTACCATCAAAACCCACACTGGTCTTGTAAGAAAGAAACCAAGCTGTAGCAACCTCCACACCTTCAGGGGACCTCCAGAAGCCCAACAGAGGCTCAATATTCCCTTCCTTAACACACCTCTGGATGTTGCTACTGGCAGAGTGGTCCCCGGCTGTTTCTCCTTCCTCTCCAGCACCTGCTCTGTCCTCGTGTGGGTCCCTGCTTCCAAGGCAGAGGGGCTCGTGTTCTCAGCCACCAGGGAAGACAGCTCCTCTAGACTGGAGAGGGAAAGCTTCTCCTTATTGGGCACACGGCATGGGGTGCTGTTGGTGCTGATGACTGCAGATACCCGCAGTGGGACGGAGACAGCGAAAGGCTCTGAGATGTTCAGGGCTTTCCTCTGGTGTCGAGGGGAGGCCTCCAAGGGGAAGAGGCTGCTTGGGAAGCCAGATTTGGTGCTTGTTTCACAAGTGTAAAACATGCGGCCACCTTTGGGGGAAGTCTGCTCGTTCTCAGCATCCTCTGCTGCCCGGAAGACCTTCAGCTGCTCAGGGGGTGACTTTGCCTGTGGTGTCCAGGGGGGACCTTTCTCCCCACTCAGCTCTGTGCTTCCTCTGGCCCCCATGGCAGATCCTTCCCGTTCCCATTCATTCTCCTTGCTGAGGTCATACGAGCTGCCTGTGCCTCCTGTGCGCATCTTCATCACCGGAACAAAAAACCCTCCAGTAGTTACTGCCCGTTTGAATCTGCTCTTCTCATCCTCTCCTATGGGTGAGAAGAGAGGAGAAAGTCAGTGGGAAGCAAAGCAGTAGGAAATAACCTTCTCCTGTAAGAAACCCTCCCCAACCCCTCCAGGGATGAGTCCTGCCCTGGTGAACACCAAGATAAATGCAAAGGAATGGGGACAGCAGGTACTGAAGACCTTCCAGGCTCCAGCCTTCAGGTCTCCTTCAAACTGGGCTGTATAGGATGCCTTCCAGCAGAAGTGAACTAACACTTTTATTAGAAGGCTCTGTCGATCAGATGCAGTCAAGTCTCGGGCTAGCTTGCATTGCTCACAAAGGTCACAGCTCTTGGCTTTGTTGGCTCATTGCAAGCACTTTTGGGAATGGGAATTTTGTGCCCAGAGTAACCAAGAACAAAATCAAAGCAATCCCATTGCTAATAAAGATGCAGCCAGGCAGAGTGGTAACTCTCAGGTGCATGCACCAACATAAAAAGACACAGAAAAGGGTTTAAAATGCATGTACACAAAGTGGGGGCATGTGTCAGCAGCCAGGGCATAAGCATACGAAGATATACAACATGGTAAGATAGGAAAACAGAACACTGCAGCCATGCAGGCATGGGTAAAGCTGAGAATGCAGAGGTGCAATCCTTCACCCTTACAGTATAGGCTCTTGATGTCTCACCTTCCACTGGCAGGGAACACAGTGAGTCCATGCTCTTCGCGGGCCGAATAGTTGCTTTTTCTGTGGAAAATGAGTTTTAGAAGCAGGTTTCAGTCCTTGCAGCTTTGCCCATAAAGACCAAAGGCCACATATAGACGGGCATGCCAGGCAGACATCAAAGTTATTTTCCATTCCCAAGCATTCCCCTTCTGTATCTACACCATGTGGCTTATTACCACAACACTTGTGCACACAGATGGGGATCTGCTAGGGCTAACAACAGCTTTGCACCTGCCGGACATGTGGAGAGCTATACTTAACCCAGCCAGTCAACACCAACTCCACTGTGAAGCAGTTCAGCATCCCCAAACCTGTTATGTGCCACTTCCCGATCAAGTCAGGCTATTGGTCGTGGGGGCTTTGTTACTAAACTGACATAAATGCCTTCTCACCTCTATATTCCTGATAGCATATGGGAGGTATTGTTATGTTGCATTCCCAAGCTCTTTGGCTGGCATGAGCAAAACCCTGTGAAATGCATGAGGGCAGTACACAATCTATTTTCCTGATCATCCTCATTGGATTTGCTTGTCCAGCAAAAAAGGTGCCATTTTTCATTAGACACTCTACAGGTCTGTTCTGGGAGGTTTTGGAAGTGTGTAGCTGTTACCATTCTGTAAAGGGAGATGAAGGGTGGAATGTAGCTGGCAAGGAAGACAAGTTAAGTCTCCAGGAGCCCAAAAAGGGTCTGTGGAGCTCTGGAAAATGTCTGGGAGCAAAGTTTGCTGTTCATGATGTTGCACATAGTAGGTAAGGCAGAAAGTGAGCAGGATTGTTGAGCTTCACTTGCTTATGTAAATAAGGCTTCTGGAACTGACTCTCACAGGAGCATAGGAGAAGCTCCAGCTGCTCTTTGCATTTATATGGAGTCCTGGTTACCTCTTACGTTCGTATGGCATGATGTCTTGAGCATTGGCTTCACTTTCCTGGAGGAACAGAATTCAAGCTGTGGAGCTCGTGCTTCATGTGACTCGCAGACTTGTGTGCATGGACACAAGCTGTGTTAAAGCATGTGCTGAGTTTCAACAGCAAGTTCATCTGTTTCCTCACATTAGGCTGTAAGCTGACAGCACACAGAAATACAGCACGGCAGCACTGAAGCACTGCTTCTTCAAAGCACTACCTCAGTGCCTAAGTCTTTGCACACAGTTGTGCATTTCTGTGTCCTGCTGGTGAAAATGTGCAGCCTCCTGTCACTCAGTACTGTGCTTGGAACAAGGCTCAGCCCCCACCATCACTGGGCTTCAGTCATTCCTGGGCATCCTTGGGTTAGCACTATTTTGGGATGGAGTATTCCTTATCAAAGTGAGAAGGTGATCCTGTGGTCAAAATAGGATGGAGAACTATTTTGAGGTCTGCCAGGGGCAACCTATGCGAGGCCATCTGTACATGCAAAACATGGGGGAAGGCAGGGATCCAAAAAGAGCTGGATCTAGCATTTGTCTTCATACTCACTACTGATCCAAATACAGCCTCTCTTATATGTGGTGGTATGTAATGTTGCCAACATTCACTCTTTCACTTTAAGCCTTGCAATGTTTGGTAGTGCTCCTCCAAACACCACCTCCAAAAGGAACAGTTTTCCTCAAAGTCCTGAGTGCCAGGAGCCATAGGAACTCCTGGTGCCCTGTTTTTCACAGAGACTGAACACAGTTGGTTCTTTAATGCCCTTTAGTGTAAGGACAGCCATTGACCCATTGCCGTGTAAGGACCATTAGGAGCCAGGTGCTAGCTGGGCTGGAAGAGTGGACTAATCCAAACTTACATAGTATTTCCTAGTCCCCAAGCTTGACAGCTGAGCTACAGGAGCCTGTTTATCACGTACCAAAATGGAATATTTACTATAGCTGTCTGGTATATCCTCCTGAAAGGGTGCTTCTCACAATCATGTGGAAATGAGATTTGCATGAACCCATGCAATAAACATGAACTCATTAGACTATCTGAAGTCTAATGGTATTAGTGTCATGTGGATACAGCTTGCCCCATGCTATCATTACCATAGGAGAAAGCTTCAGAGAGAAATATTGAACTGAAAAGTATGTTCTTACCAGAAAGCTTCTGTGCCCTTACGAAGACACTCCCGTTCCGACTCAGTTTAGACTTTGATTCTGAGCCAGAACGGCCCAAGTTAAATATTGACTTCCATTTCTTGGACTTGGTAGATAATTTTCTCCTGGAAGGAAAAAGGGCTCAGGAGGTTACTGAACCCTAGAGACTTGTCTTTTTAATATCCTACAAAAGCCTCTGAGCTATCTCACTTCAACATTGTCCATCTTTTCTTCTCACGTCCAAGTCTTGCATTTCTGGAAGTGATTTATCTGTATTGCTGATTAAACCATGTCATGGATGGAAAGACACCTAAGCCAGCTCTTCAGAGAGCTGATTCTGGCATCACCTACATCAACTGTGATTAACTGAGCAATCAACCATGCTTGCCTTCAGAAGAGAGCCTTCTGAAGCTTGAACTACCTTGCAACACAGTAAAGAAAAACTACCTTTTTAACAGGTTTTAATGACAGAATGCAAGATAAATTCCAGAGAAGTGATGGAACGAGTGCTATTGCTCAGTGCACACAGCTATCCTTTAAAGTCAATGTGTCTCCAAGTTTTTATGAATTTCTGAAAATAAAAGGATCCCTTAATGCAAACTTGCTATTAATGCTTCTCAGACCAATGTTCATTTAATCATAAAAGATACATGATCATATGCAAGTGTAATGTACTAATCAAAAAGGAAGAGGCTTAAAGGAATTTCTCGCAGCTGTCAGAAGTGGGACACTAGTTCTCTGTGTCTCCTTGGAAAGTCTATCTTTAAGCAGAAAGAAACTGCTACTTCTAAAGCCTGTTTTCTTCTATGTGCTTTACTTCACAATGCTCTGTTTCAGTTCCTTCACATACCCATTCTCACTCCTTCTTCAATCTCCCTTCTTCCAGACCAAGCACCCTCTTACCTCCCTATCTTGTTCTCCATAATGGGCTTTCTACCCCTATAGTTCCACTTTTCTTTCAGATCAGTACTCACCACAAATCAGCCCTACAGAAAGGATTAATACCTTGGAGATAGGACTGTTCTCTTCAAGTGAGGAAGGAAAATGAACTCTAGAGGGGCAATACACCTTTGTCTTAAGCAGGTTATCCTCTTGCTAGTATTGTTAGATGGCTCCTTCTTGCTTTAATGTATCACGGGCAAATAAATATCTCTGCTCAGTGCTTTATGGGTCTGTAGATTAATAAGCTTCCTGCTGCAGAGGCTATAATCTCTCAGAACCAGGCAGTAGAGAAGCCATATATTAGCAGATAGATCAAACAGATAAATACTTATGCTGGGCAGCAGTCCCAACAACTGCAGCAACCTCAGCTGAAATCAGACCCTTCTTCTAGCATAGGTGCCACTATGTAAATACCTCTCCATTCTAGGAGTGAATATTTGCCTTATCAATTGGCTATGGGTGCAGATGACCATGGAAAGCGATGAAGTCGAGCACGTCAATGCCACCAGGCGTGCCATGGACCAGCCACCAGCAGGTGGAACTCATAAGAGAGATGTGCCTGGACCTGCTCCACATTCAGCCATGTTTAGCCGAATCCTGAGCTGACACAAGGATGCAGGAGGTTCTGGCCCATTGGAGGGATGAGGACTAACAGAGCTATGAACCCAACAATTGCAATGCTTCTCTCTTTTGAGAAGGGCACAGTAATTTGTCTCAGTGGTGGCTGTAGGTTCATGTGTGCAGGTGGGCGGGTATCACACTACTAAAGGGCTCACTCCCGATCACCCTGGGGAACCTGCACTTCTCTGTTTGCACATTAGACTCCTCTTGGCACTTACTTGCTGTCTGGGAGGTCAACGACTGTGTGGAAGAGAGACCCGGTTACAGGCACAATTTCAGGCAAGCTGTTCTCCCTCCTCTCCTTCCGAGCAGGGTGGGATGCAGACAGGCTCCGTGCCTGTGCTTCTTCCAGGCTCACCAGTTTCATGGGCAGGGAAGCAGAGGGGAGGGTCAGGCTTTTCACCACCGATGTGCTCTCTGAAAAGCAAGGACATACATTCCAGCCTGGGGTGAGGAGAGACTCACACTGTTATTTGACTGGAATATCTCCTGCAGAGGGGGGAAAGGAGTGGCACGTGCAGGGAGAGAGGCTCTTTGTCAGATAAGTCTTCCAGCTCCCCAGCAACCTTATCCATCTGAGTGCATTCCCAGCAGGGGCTATGCTTGCCAGCCAAAGGCTGTGTTGCACAGACTTGCTGCCTCTGCTGGAGATGCTTTAGTGTGAAAGAAGCAGCACTGAAAACCACCAGGATTCACACACATTCCCCTTTCTCCTTCCTCCCTGGGTTCTGGAGGACTTCAGTCCCTGATCTAAACCTGGTGACTAATTCTTTCTCTCACTTCCACATCTTTCTCCTTGTCTTCTCCCAGAATGGGGGCCTGTTCTAAAAAACAGCATTACTTTCATCTTCCTAATGCATTTCAGGGCTATGGAAAGCAGTGTGACCAATAGTCCTCTGTTTACAGGAGAACTAGCAATGCCAACTTCCCACGTGCCACCCCAATAACAACCCAGTCCTAAACAGACCACCTCAAGGCGTATGAAGGAAGCACAGTGGACTTGAATCTACTCAGTACTTAGTCCTACTGCTGAAGCACAGAGCAAACTACTGCCTGTGCAGAGGAGCTGGGTGAAGGGGCACTTTCCCACTAAGAAATCAACTGGGAGCATCAGTATATTCCTTTCTTGACTCCAATACTGTTGTTAAAGGCCAGCAATGTTTAGCACTTGGCAAACTTGGATATGTTTTAGGCCAGCAACCTGCAGTACAACTGGAAGACTTGGAATTTACTAGCCAGTTTTTTGCTACAGTGCTTAAGGCAGTAAAAGAGCAGTTTTTCACCTGCGCCTTCTGTCAGGGCATAAATAAGGGCACAGGAATGGCACCATCAGGGCAGGATCCAGCAGGGTACCACACTAGAAATGCCGGCTCCAGGGAGAGACCAGCAGAGAATGCCACATGTTAAGGGCAAGATGGATGGAATGAGCTGACACAGGGCTGGAAAGCAGAAAGGTAGTCAATCCCTCCATTCTGATGGTATTAAAAGTCCTCTCAGTGCATTAAACTGAAAGATAGAAAGACGCATACTTCTGAAATGATATGAGGTCATGGTGGATCCAAGCCCTCTTGTTTCCCAGGCTTAAAAGCCTGTCACTAAGCAACAAAATCAGCATCTCTGGAAACTGTTGATATCCCAGGAAAAGAAATAAACCTCTTTCATAAAATATCTCCAGGTACAAGAAATAACTTTTAAGAAAACAAAATTAAGTTTTATCCTGGAGCGTGACCTCTGACTTGAGTGGATAATGGTGGCTTCAGGTCAGGTATTATTGGTATGAGCAATTATAACTGGGGGAGCCTGAAAGAACTGAGCCTGTGGTTAATGGACTTTGAGAGAAAACTCAGACCGGGGATTAAGAAGCAATCCTTCCTTTTGTGGAAATGGTTAAGTTGGGTGAGATCACGCAAAAGACAAGCCATAGAGCAAAATGGGAGCATGCTGAAGAAGGCTGGTATTCAAAAAGAAAATGCTGGAGACAGGGATGAAGAAGACAATAAGGGATTGGGCTTGAGGTGTTTTAGGGGGAGTCTGTGAGGATAGTACGGGGTGATGTGCCAGAGATATTAGTTGAAGGGCATACAGGTAAAGCTGGAGTACAAGGCAAGCGACATGTGGAGTGGTTCAGGGAGGTTGTTACCAATGTTCTCTGCAGAACTGGCTTTCCTGTTGTTGCTGAAGATCTGATCCACGTGATTCAAGATGAACTCTATCACCAACTGCTGCACTCGTACCTCCAGGAAAGCTGCATCCCCATTGCAGCCAACTGCCTCAATCTCCTTTGACCTGCATGAGGTAAGAAGTAGACTAGTACCCAGCATTGCCACACACAGCCCTTGGGAAGGAAAGACCAGCTTTCTTCCTGCAAGGCTTGGAACAGGGATGTTTGCCCCAGTCTTGCTGCACCTCTTGCTCTCCTTCCCTCACAGGCCCCCATCTTCATTGTGCCTTTTAACTCCTGTAAAAACCATTTTCCCTGTTTTCTCTGCCACCTCTGCTATTTTCTTTCCTGCCTGTGTTATTTCCCCTACACTAAGCTTTTACATCTCTCAGCAGCAGATAAAACTGTGACTCTCAAACTCCATTCTTTTTCCACTTTGCTCCTCTTCTAGCTATTTCTAAGATGGTTGGACCTGAAAGACAACACAGAAGCCTTCAAACACTCTCTCCAGATCCCTACTCAATGCTTCAGTCATCTCTCAGTGAAATCCCTTAGAACCTTGCTCAGGTCTTCCCCGCACCAACTTTGTCAATGCTTTGCCATGTGCCCCAGTAGTCTATTCTCTGCCCTCCTGCACTCCCACATTCTCACTCTTGCTCTCAGCAAAGAAACATTTCTTATCTTGACATGCCAAAGTGTTGCTGAAGAAATTATCTCTAGGCAATGGATCCTTTGTAAAGTTAATGACTGGTGTGTTAGATAATAGCTTGGGGCATTGCCAAGAGGATAACCCAGTAAGGAGACTGAAGTTGTATTTGTTGCTTCTTTCTTTTCCTCCCTCATCTCGTACTCATTAAAGACTGCAAAAGGAAACAGACTGTAGGGTTTTTTTGACAAGGACAGATGCTAGATTGAAAGCACCTCAGCAGTAAAGGTCCACTTTGTGATATTCAATAGAGTCAACATTTGATTCATTTTCAGAACCTGGTTTTGCCTGGTTTACGATTTAGAATAACTCCTCAGGAAATGCATTTCAGGCCTCAACCTCTCCAGTTATTATCCCTCTTACACTCTCCAACCCAGGTCTCCCCCCACCGCCTCTGCTATTGTCCCCCTCCTGCCCAGATACAGTCCTGGACTCTCCCTCAATACATGGGTATGGGATGAACAGGGGAAGGAATTGCAATAAGTTACAAAATATTTCTTTCTCTTTTTTCCCCAATATGCTACATTTGCTCATTCCATTTATCTCTATGTCGTATCAGCCTGCATCTTATCTGGGCCTCTTCCCAGCAGTCTGCCAGGCATAGCAAACACCACATACTAGCTGATGGTCTTGTGGTCTCACCCTATATGCCATCTTGAGCTCACCAAGCTTATCTAGCGTCTTCTGAAGTGGATTTGGGCACAGGCCTGTGTTATTATTGCCTTGTTGCTCTCCCTTCCAAGCCTTGCTGTCTCTCACCACCCCAGTGCAGAAGCACTGGAACTGTCAGAAATGTCATCTCCGTTCCACAGTGATGAGCTAACTCCTCATTTTTAAATCAATGTGCTTAACTTGCAAATAGCAGCTTTTTTATTATAAGAAACACACAAACCCACAAGCTTCCTTGGAAGCTTCAGTAAAACCTCAGATTCTTCAACCTGGAAGAATTTTTTTTCTCCTTTAAAAGCTGTTTGCTCTACCATTCCCTTTAGTTGTTCCGCTTTTCCCTGTCTTTGCATTTCCCTCAGGGGATGGGTCTCCAGATACAGGTTCTGGTGCTCCCATTGGAGCTCAGCATGGTGCTCTGGGCTTTATACTGTACCTGAGGAGATTGGGAGCCCACACCAAGGCCAGGTTTCTGGTATGCATGTTGGTCATGTTGCTGAAGGAGGCCAAGTGAGTCAGGTGCTTGATCAGGTATTCCAGAGTTCTGCAGTGGTTTCACATGAAGGAAGAAAAGTGTGTCAAGTGTCTGAATGGCATAACAGGCCATTGGATGGGACAGAGGTTTTACAGCACTAGCATTTACAAGGGATGGCAGTGAACACCTGAACAACTCCGTTCTGGTGTGGTCAAGGATGAGGCATGAACCAAAAAATCCTTAGCATGGTGGATGGGAGACAGAATGAGATGCTGCAGAGATGGAAGGCTTAGATATTGTTCAAGCATTTCCCTAGGGGTCATACATGGGGAAGGAAGGTGATCGACTGATGCAGGGAGAGCTTGTTTGATCTCTAACAGCAGTTTGTTTGGTGATACTTAAATGTCAGATGAATTGTCAGATTTGGAAATACTGAGTCAGCTTTTGGGAACTGAGTCTTGGAAATGAACCTCCGTGGTGTTTCAGGCAACATTCCCTGGTCATGGGGGTCACCACGCTGCTCAGCAGCTTGGTGGGCATATTCTCACCTGTAATGCGATGGTGGGAGCTCCTGGATGACATTCTGAATTCGTGCCAACTGCTCGTCCTCCGGGAAGCGGGATACTGCTTCCTGTGGGGATAAAGGAAACAGTCCACCCTGGCAGTGCACTCAGGGGAAAAGGAAGAGAGATAAGGAGGGTCACATGAGACTGCCTGTCTCAGAGGGAATGCTCTCTTGTTATCTTACAGAGCTATTGGTAGAAGCTAGCTTGTGAGAGATGTGGTGAGCTGTTATTTCATGCCTCAGTACCTCCTTCCCAGACACTGAGACATGGTGGTCAGTGGTCAGGGGACAGGGGCATTTAAGGACTGAGCTTCAAGTATGAGTTATGTTTCTTTTCTTTCTTTCTTTCTTTCTTTTTCTTTTTTCTTGTTCTTTTTTTCTTTTTTAACTTTGGCAGGGATGTGGGGAATAGAAGGAAAGAAAGGAAAATAATGGGAAAAATTAAGAATTGTGAACCCTTCCTCCCTGAAACTGTGTTAAAAATAAAGCAGATGTTTCAAGTCCTGTGTTATGAAAACAGCTTGATTATACATGTTTCATATCCTTCAAAAGAAGCACTATTTTGGCTGTCAAATGAAGATAGCTGTAGGCATTGATTGTGTGAGTTTGAATCTTTTACAATGAGTGAAGTCTCTGCAAAACTGTTGTCCAGGTGGATTAGCACAGTCTTACACTCAGGGTTAGACTAAGTTAGACAGAATCAAGGTTATATATACACCACTGAGTAAGTGTCTATGGACCAAGAGCTTAGAGAGCCACGATAAGCCTTGGTCTGCATTCCTAGGAGTTTACTGCATTGGTATTCATCTGCTCAGCAATTCTCTTTCAGTATTTGTGCTGGGGAAGGACAAACCACCAGTGAGTTCAACCAATGCATGGCTGTCTGGAAGCTCCTGCCTACCCTACTGCCACTGGAGTCTGGAGCTAGTTCAAAGATGCTGGGACCCACACTGCAACCAGAAGGTTTGCCTGCAGACAGACATTGGCAGTGCAGGACAGGAAAGGAAGGACAACTCATCCCAAACCACTCGCTGCTTAAACATTATGAACCTGAAATTACCAGCCACAATGAGAGAAGCATCTTCTTGTATCAGTTCACACTGATGAGGCTGCCATCTCTCTTCTGGTCACTGTTCTTTTCCCAGCAAACCACTTCTCATGTACAACCACCAGCAAACCAAACATTGCCAGTTGAAAGCCCAGAGATGGATATGAATCATGTTTTATTTCCTAACACTGAGAATTGAGAACTATGACCTCTGGTTTGAACTTCTCACTGGTATGCTGGTAGAAGATGAGTGATCTCACTGGTTTAGTGTACATGACATGTGGATGCACTTGCTCTGCCCAGATTGAAGGTAAGTTAACTCCTAGTATTCTTACCCATAACTATAGCTCCTTTTTAAAAAACAAGCCAAAACCAAAATCTATTACAATCATCCCAGAAATCCTAAGTATAAGAACTCTTGTGATCTCCATGCAAGGTTTTCAGATGAATGGCCTTGCCCAAAGATGGATATGGACAGAAATATAAACTTCAACTGCTGCTGCATCTAAAACACCAGTTTTCAATTAGATCTCACACAGTGTTTTATCTCCCAGTGCTAATTTTCACTCTCATATCTCACTTCCAGGTCTCAAAGACCTAATGCTTAGACAGCAAGTGAATATCAGCTTCTTTGAAGTCACGACCCACTCAAACCTCTGACACACATTTCAGACCCATACATGTTGCTGTACATTTGAAAGCTGAGCCCCCTCCGAAACTTAGGATTATAGCAGAACACAGAAATCCAGGAAGAGCCAATAACTCCATTTATTACATGTCCGTTAATCAGAGTATGAATTTATGTAATTTGGAATTTTGTTTACTCCACCAGTGATGCTGGGAGTGCACAATTCATAAGCACCGGTATAATACAGAGAGAAAGTAGGCTTGGCCTTCTACAGCTGATTTGCTCAGGGAGTACTTGGTCCCTTTATGGCCAGGCTAGAACAAGCTAAGCAGAGACAACTCGCCACTCCTGTGAAACAAGCACCCATCATTAGAATGGCAAGCTGGAGAGCATGAGAGGCCATCATCTTGAAAAAGTTAATAGCCAGTGAGGTCATGACTGGGATGTTTTATCCCTGCATTTGTCACAGTGATGACCAAAAAGGCCAGTCCCTCCCCAAGTCATTAAGAACTTGACTTTCCTTAGCCACAGATGTCTGAATCACTCTGGTGACTCAAAGTGGAGCCTATTCCATCTCAGACACAGCTCCGACTGAGTCAGGCTGGGATTAGCATACATCCTTTACTCCTACCAATGTGCTTCTTCCGAGGCACAGCTGCCACCATTCCTTGTTCAGACACCCCAAGCATGCACACGCTCCTATAGCAGGTTTGCTGCTCCTTGGGGACTTGGTCTTTTTTCTTTCTTTCCTGCTGGTATCTGACTGTGCTTCCTGTCAGCTGGTCTACCCATTATAAATCCCTACTGAGCAGACGTACTGAATAATGGATTTTGTGGCCGAGTGGACAAACTGAAAAGCCAGAGATTTTAAAACCCACCCTTTTAGCTCAATCCAAAGTGATAACGTTTTGGGGAGCTGATACAAGATGCTAAAATGCAATTGTTCCAGTTTGACCAAAGCACCACACTCAACCATAAATGTAAGAAATACTCATTTAAACTTGGGGCCATTTAACCCTTTCCCGAAAGACATTTTCTGTCAAAGCTAGATGTGTTGATTTAATGCTGAAACATTTCTGATAGAAAGCATTTGTAAAAAAAAAACATTTGGACAGCTACAGAAATGTCTTCCCTTTTGTTTTTGAATAAAGCTGTTTACCAAATGTATCTACCGAAAATCTGCAAGTCATCATCATCCCCAAAGTGCACTTTTCAGCAAACATTCTTTCCTAAAAAAGTTTCCATCTAAATCTTCATGGTTCCTTTCCAGCGTTTCTCTTTCATAAATCAGTAGCGATAGCCAGAAAGACAGCAACCAAATAGCTTCAACGAGAATGAGGCTCATCAGTAACTGTGAATGGTTGAATAATACCCTGTGTTTTCAAGATTCTATTCATCCTGAATGTCTCTAGGATAGAGATCCTATCTGATATGCTCAGGATCTCTATATCCTAAGGATGCAGGTCAATTGTTCATATCTGCTCAGAATTTTCACTGGAGTTTCGACTATACATCACCTTGAAACACAGACCAATCTTACTTATAATTTGGCATTGAAAAAGCAAGACGTCTAAGACTATTGCATATCTGTCAGTCACCACAGAGAGCCAATTCCCAGAGCACACTCCCTAACTCAGCTGTAGTTCCTAACAACTGCCTGACTTCTTATAGTAGGTTACTGCTTGGCTCATCCCATATGGATTTGCCTTACAGCAAGCCCCCTTGCACAGATCTGCCTGCATCTTCCCATATCAGCAACAGGGAGCTTTTGGAGAATGCCTTCTTCTTGTGAGGATCCCATGGATCTCTCTCAGTGACTTGCATGCCATAGCAGTGCCACTTGTAAATACTTGATTCAGGACAGAGGCAGCACCACCTGAAGCTAAGGTTGTTTGCCACTTCCCTTTTCATTTGGACATGAGTTTGTAAAACTCCTCTGCAACGTCACTGGCGATGTCTGTCCCCTCTCAGCAAATGGGAAAGAGTGGGATGACAGAAATGCCTTACAAAGGACGGATGTTTCTAAAACTGAGGAAACAATCCCATCCCCGCCCATTGCAGTTGTTTTAAGTTGGTGCATTCTCATAGCTGAACATCCACTTCTCTGGCACGAAAGATTTCAGCCTAGATGACTGGGTTTAGATTTGTTGGTGCCATGAACAGCTGAAAGTGGATTTAGAGCAGTAAGAAGGAGACCGTAACAACAAGCATAACTTGCTGTGCCACCTTTGCATAAAATACTGTCATCAAAATTAGCCAACTCTCTTAAATAAAACTCGGGCTTTGTGCTCTTATTTTTCAGCTCCCCCACATCCTGCTCCTAGGCTCCAACTGTATCCATGTATAATCTTGTCGTTTTGCAGAACTAACTACTCTTTGAATTATAATCTCTTTAAACAAGGTTAGAGATGTCTGCTTGGCCAGCTGCCACTTTCCTCTGCCATTTGTATTTATGACATGATCATGATGGACCTTATGTGCTGTAGCTGGCATAACCCGTGTCATCATTTGTACTCTGAGAAACTGTGTGGAAAATGCTACAGATGCAGAAAAGTTGGTGCTTTACACATGGGCCGAGCAATCAGTTTGTGCAGGCATCAGGGACTGTTGGAGGGATAGGAACGAGGAAACCTCACCCTTGTGATTATGATAATAATCCCCAGGTGATCCAGAAGCCTCTCAGTGATGGACAGTAATGAGAAAAAGAAAGAGAATGAGTAATTTTGGGAGGAGGTTTGCAGTGGGGAGAAAGAGTAACAGCAGGGAAGTGATGCAGTAGAAAAATGAGCAAGATGAAGTAGAGGAAACAGCAGAGAAACTGAGAAATCAACACATAATGCTGGAAAGAAACAAGGATGGGGAAAGAGAGTCAGTATAAGACAAGAAGGGAAGAGCACTGAGGAGGTGTTTATACAGATGCACAAGAAGCTAGGACACTGGAGTGAATCCCAAACAGCTATCATGGAGGAATCTGCAGCACATCCACACTGCTGGAGAGGAATGAGAACAACAAAAGGGTCTCACCGTGAATTTCTTGTAGAGCTCATAAGTGAGGAGAGGGTTGGGCAGTTCCCTGAAGTACAGCTTGCAGAGTGACCCCACGCAGTGGATATCCTGGAGGTAAACTTCCCTCGTCAGATCCGGGCATTGATCAGAAACAAACTCTTGTCTGAAACAATGCAGAAACATAACAGTGTAGGCAATAAGAGCTGTAGCATCCCACTGTTCCACCCTAAGTCCTCTTCTGCAGCTAGAAGAAAAAGCCATATGGAAAGCAGAGATGTTTCTGTAGTCTGGCCAAGGTTATCTCCTGGGATCAGGTCCTGAGGTTTCAACTAGTCTCTGGTTTCCCTAACATAATCCCGTGAGTAGCCCCCAAATGATATAAAGACATTGCTTTGTCTTGAAGTGAGAGAGAACAACTCAGCATTTGTGCTGAGACCCTCCCTGCCTTTCCCATTAACAAATGCAGGGGGAGATATTTTTCCTGTGTCATGGACTAATACCTGAAATGTCGTATTTCCATGTTACTAGCTTCAGAGTCAGCTTGCCTTCTGCGTCAGTGCAGAGCTCTGTTGGCTCCACCGTATGCCTGAGGGACTATGTCAAGTTTAAATCCAGCTGGCAACTACATACCACGTGGAAATGTACGATGCAATGTGACTGAATACTGCTGGCACGCAGACAGATTGCCCTTACCTCAGCTTTTGTATGTTGGATGTCACTCCTGAGAGGCGGTAGATCCCATCCACAATGCCATGAGTCTCAATGAACTCCGCACAGCTCTTCAGCACATAGGGGACTAGGAGAGGAAAGAAGGCAAGATGCCCAATGAATACACACTGAGAACTTCCACAAGTCACCACAGGGGAGACAGTCTGATGGAAGAACAGCAGAGGTTATCTGGGAGAAATACAGGGCAAACCAAAAATCAATCCCACAAACTGGCCATAACCAATTTGCAAAGTAAGGATATGCTACAGTTTTGCCACGCCATGCTCATTGGCATATGACAATGGCTAACCCCACAGTCACAGAAACCTGTTGGATGAAAGGTAGGGTTTCTCTCTCTCTCAGTTTTTCTCTTTCTGGAAGAAAAATAAGTAATTTCATTCTAATTGAAAGCATGAGGTAAAGCATGAGGTCCTGGGAACTTCCCCCCTCCCCAAGATAGAGTTCCAGCCTCACTGGATTGTGCCAAAAAGGCTGATTGGCTTGGATAAAACTCAGAGAAGCATTCACACTTCCATATAAGCCTACAAGCCCACAGTTCAGTGCTCATAAACCCTCACAGAGGGAGCACAGGGTTCAAATATTGATGAGATCTGCACACTGACAAAATCTGACATTAGCTTCAAATGAACTTCATCAACATAACCAGCCAAAGACTTAACCAGTCTTAAAGCTGAGAGGAGCCTGAGGCACAACATTTACGTGCAGGCCTGGACCCAAAGTTTATGCTTATTTTTTCCCTATTATATAGCTATAGGAAACCCTCATCTCTTGGTCAGCCCAAGCCTCCCTGTCCCCTCTACTATAACAACCCTTGCTGTAACAATAACAGTAAAAGAGCCCTTCCTTATTAGGTGCTAGAAACTACTGTGTATTTAATGCAACGCTTCACACAGCCATAAGCACAAAAGTCAGTAAATGCAACAGTTAAAAGTTCCCTGCTGTAATGCTGACTCTGCTGCTCTGCGCATTTGGAAAGCTGTACGGAAGAAAACAGTCTAAGCCATGCATTTGGAAAGCCAGGCACAGCAATTGCTGCATCTTTGTGACACCACAAAGGTAGTACCTCTGCTGGACCTTCCCTGAGCTCTTCTGCTCAAAGTTCAGGACCATACTGACATATTAACATGTGCTTCATGAGGTGGCATCCGAAGACAGCACCCCAAGGACAGCCTGAACAAAGAATGGCTGGTACATTATTGTATTTCTCAAGGATGCCACTGAGGCCAGAGACAGCTCGAGAGTGGATTTGTCCCTTCTGAGCAGCCTAGGGCACAGACCCTGGTAAGAAGGGCCCCCCAGGCAGGTTCTTACCTATTGATACACTATTACTGAGCCCAGTCAGTCAGGGAAGCGCTACCCTTCCGCTCCTGACTCTTACCAAGGCAGGTAAAGAGATTGCCTTACATGTCTCTTCTCTTTCGGCAGGGGTACATACTATGACAGGTATCACTTGGGAGCCTGAATGATTCAAGCAAACTAATAATCCTCAGTTAAAGGAGCCCCTCCAAAACAACAGGGAAAATTTGACTTTTGTTTTTTTGAACAGGGTCTCATAATGCGGGTACCTCAGTCATGCTGGGTCACAGCCACAGCCTTGGGCTGATTTTTAAGAGCCTCAAGTTGTTGGTCTAACACTAACAGCCTACAACAACAATCAATGTTCATGGGAATCCACGAAATCACCAAGAGAACAGGTGAAGTCTATACAGTCAAAGCTTTGTCCACAGCAGTCATAGAGTTATATGATCATCTCAAGGACATCTGAAAAGGCACATCAGTGCCTTCCAGAAAGATCATGGGAAGCATTCCTTTTACTGCCTAGAGCACCTACTTCCTAAGAGGAATAGATAATGTGGAAGGAGAGAGAGCAAAATAAAAGCATGGCATTTCCTTAAAATCCTACCAAGAAAAGCCCAAGTGGCACATCAAGAAAAAGGACCTTCCTATTTCTGAGAAAGACCTGATTATCTGTAACTGCAATAGGGAACTCATATCATACGATGATGAACATAATATACTAGAAATAAAATACAGAAGGGAAGTAGGCAAATGGCTTCAGGTCTCTTTAATTCTAGGTGGTCAGGCTGCACCATCTTTGTGGCAGGAGCTATGCATACATGGCACGTTAAGATTTCTTTCTTGGCAGGGGTCTCTGGGAATAATCTAATGTAAACAGCATAAAAGAAAGCTACATAGATCCAAGTTCACTTCAGATCTATTTGAGTGGGAGAATGGGTGAAATGCTCTATGCTGCCTTGGAAAAGAAGGTATAATTGAACAGGAAACCTATTTGACCAGGACAGCCACATGAAAAGGTTTGTTTAAAAACAATCTTTCTATTGACAAAGTTCTTATGAAGGTGCCTAGCTGCGATAAAAATGGGGTCCATGCCCACAGCACCCTTTATTAGATAGGAACCTCGATGTTAAGAATAAGCATACTGACTAAAACTATATAGGCTGATGCTTGTTGTGCCTGATTCCACCTCTTGAAAGTAAGACCTATTAAATCATACTGTGGTTTTTGCTGGGTTTGAAGTTTCCTTGGGATAAATTAGGTCAAGAGGCCTCAGGCAGGTAAGCAACCCCCTTCCACACAAAGCAGAGAAGGGTAGATCCATCTATTGAGGACTGGTAAGCAAAAGTAAGGGGCCTGAGCGGAATAATCTGTCACAAATGTAGGAGATTCAGCCCATTTTTAGAAGTGAGTGAAGACTCCACAGTAGAGGCAACCTATAGACTGCAGATATGCATTGAGCTCTGCCAGCATCTCTCACTCCAGCCCTGCAGTTTTCCATGCTTTTCAGCCCTGAGCTTCTTCCCTATCTCTGCCAGTACCTTTCAATCATCATACACAGAGACACAGATACACCAAAAAGTGTGCCAGTTTTGCGATGCCAAAACCAAACCTCACATAGGACACATTTCACTTGGAACTGAAAATCCCAGGCTTTGACCTCAGATCCCTGGAGGTGTAGGGACTGCATCGGCTTCCTGCGAAGTGAGCCCCTAAATGCAGAGCTCGTGTGAAACTGGAGCACAATAAATGTTTTCTTTGAGCAGGACCTGAAATTCCTGAGCAGCTCTGATCTCCTGCAAAGCTGAGTCTTTCGGGTACTTGGGGGAAGCTGAGGTCAGAGCAGCAGTGAGCAGCTCCCTTCCATTTCCAGGGGGTTTCTGAGGTGGTTTGGTTATTTCAGACATGGTTCCTGATGAACCAGAACAAAGGCTGTGATCAACCCTGAATGTGGGGATGTGCAGACTCTAGCATGTGCTTTACAACGAGATTCTATCAGCGTTACACATGTAAATCACAGAGATGGGTCTCTCCTGAAGGAAGACTGGGCACGGATGGGGGTTACAGCAGGGGTGGTGTGTGTCCATGCAGGCACAGAAAGGGGTGGGTCGGGGGGTGTCCAATCTTAACACTTCTATAATTAAAACTGTGCTGGAGACTTAGGAGTTGGAAGAGGCAGCTGGTGTCACACAGACCCTGCTTGTTCTGCCAGACAGCCAAACTGTCCTCATTTAAAAATACAATAGAAACCAGATGGAGGAGGAGAAGAGATCGTGGAGCAAGGCATCAGTCAGAAGGGAAATTGAGTTATAAACACACTGCACACAAAAGACAATACTTCTCTTCCCCTAGACAAAAATAAACCAGATGGGCAGTCACAGTAACTCATTCCACTCTCACTGGATAGCACCTCGGTGTACACAGACATTCATCCTCCCCAGAGTCTTTTCCATGACCAGAGCTCATGCCACCTCCTTTACACATGTGAGCTACTCCTGCTAGATCAGGTATTATGACTCATTCCCCTTACCAATTCCTCTAGTTTCCAGTGCCAGCAATGGGCACTGAGCGTGTCTCTTTGCATCATTACAGTATGGAGAGGGAGGGCTCTGCCCTTCCCAGCCATGGTGCTACCACCCAGCAAACCTCCCAATCAGCAAGCAAAGTGCTCATTCTGTCTGCCTGACAAAGGCTTCATCTGACACAAGAGTGAGCATTTTGGATTGAAGCTTTAAGCATGTACCTAACTAAGCCATCAAGAACCCAAGTAGAAGGGAATCCCCCCCATCTAACAACCAGTGGCAGGATGGTGTCTGGGCCTTCCATCAAAGCATCAAAGAGTGAGAAAGACCCTGTTCCAACAGGAGATGCAAGCGATGCCCTACAGACTTTAGTGCTGCCGCCTAGACGAAACTGAGTCTCCATGGATTACAGAAGGAACCTAGGGAGAAGGTTGCTAAGTCAGCTACCATAACTAGTCGATGCAAATACTGCCTAGTAAGACTGAGCTTAAAGTCAGTTAACCTGGACTGGGTCGTGTCTTCAGGGCACACTGTACTGAATTGGACTGAATAGCAGCAGGTTCGATTTGGTTTACTTTATCCTCCTATTGTTCTTTCAGAGGATTCCTTGCAAGGATAAAAATGAGTGACAGAACTACTCAGGTCCTCCTCGGTGATTGGTTTAGGCCACACGGAGGATATTTCACACCCTCTCTAATTTTGTTTTAATTTTAGGTCAAGTAAAGGGAGGATAAAAGCAGACCTTTCATTTCACCTGAAATACCATCTTTTGGATGTTCCACTTGCAGGAAATAGTTTGGTTGTCAGTTGGTTTCTATTTCCCAAAAAAATGAATCCTGTGTCATAAAAGAAATAAGCGAGCATTTGGTTTTGTTGCATATTAGTATTTTTTAAACTGGCTTCCATTGCCCTCAATAGCAGCGCATGCTTCCTTTCATGCTATGTCAATAGCGTGACAATAAAGGTCAAAATAGTCTCTTGTTTCAGTTTAAATGACTAAATTAGGAAATACTTCTTCCTAAAAAAAGAAGTGGTTCAGTCTGTACCAAGCAGGAGTTGTTATTTTGTACAAACAAACCCAACCATACAGTACACATTATAGAACATACTCATAGATCAACTTGGCCTTCTAATCACAGGAAAGGAACAGCATTGTATAAATGGCAACATACTTGAGAGTCAGCATCTCTGATATGACATTTTACTGCATTTCCTGATGCTTCTTACTTTAAATCACGAGCTTTGATGCTGATTCACTAGATTTATTATTTATTTTTGCTGACCTTGTCAGATTTTTAGGCAAAAGTTTGGCTCAGAAAGATTCCAGGGAAAATCAAACTGTGCTCTCCTCCCTGCAGCAGTCAGAATTCCAGTTTGCCCCTCCATTCATAGTCTTAATCTATGGCAGCTAAGGGTAAATCCTGCCTTGCCTCTAGGTCTCATCTCCTTTGCCTTCCACCTCCTCCTTTTAAGCAGTGGCCAAGGATGGAAGGGACCACAGCATTCGAAGTCACTGCAGAGGACCTCTCCTGCCCAGAGGTGGAGTTGGCAGAGATGGGGAAGAGGAAGGTTTGCCCTGCCTTGATGTAACTGCTACATGGACAAACAGAGGGTCTCAGTCTCCAGGATGTCTATGCAAACTTTTCACCAGCACTAAATTCATTTCACAGAAGAAGAAAAAATAAACTGTCCCAACACCAGATTCCAGTGTTTAGCTTGGCTGTTAGCACTGAACTACCACAACCCCCTATGCACACATACACCTGTGTTTGAGTAGCGTAAGATAGCTAAACAATACCAAACAGGCTTAAAAACAAATCCTCCTCGCCTCGTCCCCCTTAGCTGCCATAAATACAGATAAAAAGAGAGGAATAGCTGGCGCCAAGGTGATCCTGTCTGCATGGACAGCACAACCGAATCACCATGTAAGTCATATGCTTCATATTTGTTTTCCCTTCTGCTTCTGTGGGAAAAGTCTCTGCAGCATCACAAAGGTTAGTACAACAGTGCAATTCCCTGCGATGAAAGCATTGTTCTGAACTCATTGTGATCCTGGTGGGCAAAGGCATAGGAAAAATGAATCTCAGGTCTGTCAGATGCTGCGAGCCATCAGTTTCCATGGCCTGGGTGGGAGGTGGAAATGCTGAGCACATTGGGATGTGGTACACTGATGCATTTCAGTGCAGCCTGCAAGCCCAGCCTGAGTTTGAATGAAGTCAATGGCACCACTATCAAGGGGTTTATTTCCCATTGATATTATACCCAGCTTACATCTCATATACCTAAATAAACCATATAGGAATACCCTAGTTTCCAAAGCAGATCTGACAACTGTGATGCTCCAGGGAGAAAAAAAAGAGCTCATAGCAGACCTTAGACAAAGCACTGCACAAGCAGGCGTTGAATGCTGATTCTCAACCCCAGCGGTCACCATACCCCTCTGAAACCTCACTAGTACCTTGACTTAGCTGTCCAATTCTGTCATGCAGGCACTTTTGAGAAGAGGTTGTACTAAATAAGAGAACAGTTTTGTTAGGAAAACATCCTGCTGTGGGTTTCCTGCAAAAAAAAAGACCAGATAACTGAACAGGATATCTCCACTCCTAACTTTTATGACCCTGGTACAGCCACCACAGAAAAGAGTGACTTTGGTTCAGCAGGCAATGAACTGTGCACCGTCCTCAGCTAACCATTTGAACCATAACAGCTCTTATCTACAGCATTTTGTTCAGTATCTTGCTGACCACAGCCCAAGCAACTGGGGTAATTCACTCTGGAGGTAGGGGAAATAGGACAATTTATGCTGCCTCAGAAAAGGGACTTGGGTATAAGTATAGAAAAGATCAGAATAGTTTTAGATCTGCATATAACATGTCAACCTCTGTCTTGGTAAATGACTAGATACTATGAGGATAACCAGGCTGTGAGACAGGAATTCTGCTCCTAACCTCGTTTCTAATGACACATACAAACCCACAACTGAATCCAAAGGCTTCATCAGCTCTGATAAAGCGTGGGAATGAACAGGGCAATGACAGTGCTGCAGAGCAAGGGAAGCAATCTGAAAGGGAAGAGTGTGGCTAAATGTGACTGAATGTTCAGCACTGGGATGTACAGCCAGTGATGTAGGCTCCATTTGTAGTCTTTGGACTGGCTGCTGTCTTTCATCCAGATCAATAAACAAGTTTATGAACTGCAGGTGTCACACGGTATGATGTTTTCCTTCCTTTCCCTGCTCACTCCTTAAGCATGGACACTAGTGTAAGCCATGCTAACCTACTTAACTGCTGGCAACAAAGCAAGGAAAATATATGGACTTCGTGAGGCTTTTTTTCTCTTCTCAATGGATTTTGACCTATGTTTTCATTTATAAGGGCTTCAGAAACAAGATAGAAAACAAACAGTTCTCAGTCTCTTTCACCTTATCCTGCTAGCTGATGCAGACTTGCTCAGTTTCTTACAGTCCCAAAGTTACTCTAGAGGTGACTGGTAAACTATTACACCCATTTATTGACTGTAAAAAGAGTGTAGAAACCAACACCTCCCTTGACACATGGGAGCTCTTACATGGTATTCTTGGGATCCCAAAACCTGGAGAAAGGCTATTCAGGTGGATCAAAGCATACTCCCTACCTGCCTGTCAGTGTTACTTTGTTCTTTATTCTTTCTTAACTCTGACTTTAGTGTCTGGGGCAATAGGGATTCCATATTTCTCTGTATAAGGAAGCTTTTTGGGGCTGTTGGAAAGAAATTCCGGGTGCTTAGATCTTGACACGCACCTGGAAAATACCAGCTCGAACAGTTTTGAAGTCCTTTGTACTGTGCCTTTCACAAACATCACCCCCATACACTGAAATCTATAGCAATCTCTATAGGATACAGAGTTTGTCTGTGGTTTCTGTGCTGTTCTGTCATGCTATGGCACCGTTTGAAGGCACAAAAGTAGGCTGGAGGTCCATCGGCACTCATGATTCTCTTTCCACACTTGCTGCATTAGGAAGTAATTTTAAGGCACATGTAACAGCCATTCTCAAGCTTTAAAGCATACATCCAGCTGTGCCAGCTAATGCAGAACGACCATGCTGGTGAGCTCAGGTGTGAGGAAAGGAGAGCAGGGGGCAATCACCCCATTGAGAGCTCACGTTAATGTTTGGCAGCAAGGTATGGATTAACTGAGAAGCTTATCCTGGACCAAGCTCTCATATGGATGACAAATTGTATGGCAGAACCTCAGAGCACAAATTTATATCCCTACCATTAGTTTTATTTTGCACTGATGGACTGATGCAGCCTGACACTAGATTATGCAGCAATGTTCTTCCATTCAGGCCTCTCTCTGATCTTGCCTCTAGGGCTTTCCTATTGGAGAGTGGTACAGCAGTTTTCAGAGGTTATCCCAAATGGGCTGTTTTATGGATAGTCAACAACTTAGGGCAAAGAGCAGGGAGAATTGCTGAGGATAGTTATGTGTCACAGACAGATGAGGAGCCTAAACACAACCCTGTAAAAACTGCAAATGAGAAGTGAAAGGCAAATGAAAACAGACTTTTGAGAAAAAGTAAATAAGCCTTTATGATGTCAATCTAATTGAAAACAAACAGGCAAAGGCACTAGAAATAATCAGCCATTATAATTTGGAGCCAAGCAGCACAAAATCCATTCCATCTTTGCTAAACTGCTGAGCATGTATTTAGTCCCAGTGTTTTCACTACAAGGCTGTCTGGGCCTGACCCAAAGAACTGCGCTCATACAAAAAACCTCACTGAATTCAGCAGGGTTTTCCACAAGAGAAAAAAGAAATGAATCTGCTCGTCCTGCTCTCTCATACCTTTCCCGTGGCATGCAAATACTGGGTGTAGGAATGATAGGAGCATCCTCAGCAGCTTTACAGGGGCTGGTTTGAGGCTCAACACAGAGTAGAGAACTAAGACTGCTGCTGGCAGCAGAAGGTCACCTCAAAATGCTCCTCCCAGCCCTGCTCAGAGGAGGCTGAAAGCAGGTCAGTCTTTATTTGCAGAGGATTAAGCTGTGGGTGACTCGGATTGCTGATATTTGCCTGGTGAGACGAGGCGCTGTTCTACCCATCCTAAGTAGTGCCCATGGCATAGGAGCACCACAGCCTCTGTGTCCCAGCAGCATGGAGAAAATTCTGCCAGAAGCAGCACCTTGGTCAGACACACTAACCTCTACATAAATAAATGTATATCTATGCATATATAGCATATATATGTGTGTGCATATGTCTACGTAGAAATACATATATATACTCATGTACTTTTACATGTGTAAAAATACATTTTTACATATATGTATTTTACATATATGCATTTTTACATATATATATTTTTACATATACAACTATATTCATTTATGTATGTATCGCTGCATGTGTAAGAGATTTCATGTGCATTACCGGGAGGTTCTTCTTAGACAAATAGCTTTTTTATAAGGTGTCAATCAAAGCCGAAGACCTAAAGGTGGCATTTACAGAGTCAAAGCTGCACAAGCCCAGTGCCATAGATCTGGGGGATACACCAGTATATGCTGGTGCTTGCGCTTGCTGAAGCTTGCTCTGCCAGTCATGAATAAGCCATTGGCACAGACACTTTCTCTGCTCTCCTGCCCCAGGCAAAGTGCATTTAGCTACTGCATTGCCCTGTGTGTTGCTACTGTTCTGAAGGCATTTCTGGGTGAAGTACTTATTCTCTGCCAAGAGAAGCTGTTGTTTTAGGATGGATCCCTCAAGCACGCATGGGTTTCTACATCAGCAAATCCAGAACCAGCCTCAGTAGATTGGTCTCACTTGGTAGCTAAAATAAGAAGCTTAGCCCTTTTATATGGGTCATTTTGGCTACACCTTTTCGTCTCCAGATGCTGAAGTCCTCTGAAGTGTATGCTATAGCCTCAACCACAGGGACTGTATTTTCCTTTCCACACACCAGGGAGCTCTAAAAAGAAGCTGCTGAGCAGCCTGGCTCCAACATCTGGATGTGGTGCTGCACCTTCAGGGCTCCTTTCAGAAACAGCAGGGAACACAGCACTGCTCCATCTGCCAGCCTTGTGGCAGATCAGCATTTCACGTATGTTGCAAGAGGGCAGTTCCCCTGCTCTCCAAACCCTGCGAGAACCATCAAGGACAGCAGAGGAGGCAGAACAGCATTTGCAGATGCCGTCACACAACCTCCAAGCCTTCTGGAGGCTGATGATGGGCTGGGATTGTTTAGAAGAAAACATTTCCTGCCATGCTGTTTGTGTCTGCCTCCACCCCAGGATGTCGGCACATAACTACAGAGATGCACCCAGAGCATACAGCATGGTTTCTCCAAGGCTGACCTGCAGCTACTGGACCTCTGTGACTGCCTGCCAGAGGGGTTAAGGGCATCAGAAACAGAAACTGGTTCATGTCACGTCAGAGATGAAAGGAGGCACAATATGGCTTTTACAGGAGAAAAGAAATAAAGCTGAATAAAGTATCACAACAGGATGCTATCTTCTTATTTCCCAAAAAGGGCTTGTAACCCCACAACTAGCAGGGACAAGTCAGGAGAGATATCTACCTGTACCTATAGAAAAATATCTACAGGTATCTACCTATATCTGTCCTTGATAGGACAAGGGGTGATGGATTAAAACTTAAACAGGGGAAGTTCAGGTTAGATATAAGGCAGAAGTTCTTCCCTGTGAGGGTGCTGAGGTGCTGGCACAGGGTGCTCAGAGAAGCTGTGGCTGCCCCATCCCTGGCAGTGCTCAAGACCAGGTTGGACAGGGCTTGGAGCAACCTCGACTTGACAGGGGGTTGGAACCGGATGAGCTTCAAGGTCCCTTCCACCCCAAACTATTCCGTGATTCTAAGATTCTGTACGCAACTCTTCTTTGTATTCCCAAGGCCCTCCTGCCCTCGGTGACTGCGGTTGTCCTCATGGCTTTTCTCACCCTCAGAAAATCCACCCAGTTCCACATGGGATACAGGCCTCTCCCTCCTTTCATCTTTCAGTAAGTACACATGCCAGGGGGTTATCAAGCTGAGGGTCATTCTCAGTGCTAACAATGGAAAAATAGCAATATTCAGCTGTTACTAAAGTAGTAAATCTGGTCACTTTGCAATTGCACTCCTCGATTTCCAAGCCCCATAGTGGATTCCTGATATATTCCATATTTTGCTCTTTGTTTTCCATTTGTCAAAGGACAGGCTCTGAACCAGTGTGAAGAAAAACAACCTTTTCACCCCACTACCACACTATCTCTGCTCCAAGTCAGGCCAGGTAGCGCTTATCATTTCCTCTGCACAGCAAACACCAGCGTGCATGCGTTTCCTGCCTCCGAGTCCTACACGGCAAGCTGACATTGTTTTCAAGGTCCCCCTTGCTTGGAGGCAGGAGCAGCTCTGCTTCCTGTTGATGTCAGGCCCCTCTTCCTCCCAAAGCAAATGGCCTTCCTGCTGGCATCTGTGTCCTTTTCCATGAGGACTAGCCGGAGCCATTTTCCTACACAGCGGCTGTGGGGGAGATGGAGGGGGAAGGTGGTGGAGACAGGGATATAATGGGGAGGAGCAGGGGTGGATGGCTTTTCTCCTAATAGTGTTGAAGAACATCTGGGCAGCCTCTCAATGAGGAGGAGGGAGAAGAGATAAGAGGTCAAAACAATAGAGCTATGTCTAAGGGATGCTGGTATTTGCAAGCACCAGAGAAATCACTTATTAGCAGAGAACATCAGAGACTAATTACAGCTGCCGATTTCCCACTGCTAAGGAATGTAAGCTCACAAAAGGAAAGCTGCAGCCACAGCCCCTTTGCTCCAGCGGCACTGTCATAAGCTGCGGGAGATGCCAAGACCTTTACACCAGACCATTGCCTTAATTTGTATTCTTTCAAATGGAGGAATCTCTACCACTGCCAGCGCTGTTTAATCAAGAGTGCAGACACTGGATGAAGACTGCAGAACACGGCTTATACCAAGCTGAAGACTGCCATTGCATGAGCCATTGCCCCAGCAGAGAAGGCAAAACCAGACATCATTTTGGACCTCCCCTGGTCCATGGCATTCAAGGTCTGCATTTCTCCCATTCGAGAAGCTGAAGGGCTCATTCCAGCTTCCACCAGGAGGCTATCAATTCACTGCACAGTGTAAGAACCAGCCAGGAATGTGTGGTTTCACGCTCTGTCATGGTGGGGACACACATGAGGGCAGAGCACAAGGAGCACAGCCAGACATGGCAGTGGTCTTGCCCACCTACTGCAGTGTTTCAGCCACGTAGGTACCACAACCTCACACCAGGGCAAGGAGCTGGCTTGCATCAGAACATGTTCCTCTGAGGTTTACCGTCACTGGGGAAATACAGTCCCCCAGCATTTTCTATACCACACCTAAAACTATGGCCAAGAAGGAGGGATGGGGAAGGGGTTTACTAAGACACCCCTAGCAATAACCAGAATAAGTTACTTAAAGTCTCAGCTACTGCTCCTAATGGTCCTCTGGAGTGAATTTCAGGTATATTTCAATAAAATATATTGTTACAATGTGTTTTTTCCCTTATTTTCCTAACAATTTCTTGGTCACCTTCCTGTGTCACTGTAGGAACTAAGCAAAGGGTTACACTTCAGTTTCAGGCTACACAACATTACTCCAGCTTTATGCAACTGCAGCCAGCAGCAGATGTGGCCCCAAGTCTGGCCAAGAGCTATTGGAGTTGCAAGAGAGTGAACTGGGGCTTAGTTTTCCTCACAAGAAGAAATTGTTACTCAAGTTCCAATTGCAAAACATAGATGGCTGGGTGCAGGTGTGGGATGCCGAGGAAAAAAGCCCACCTATGTTCTCACAGCACAAGTTATCCACGGCTGCTGATATACACAGTGCTCACACTTAGGTAAGCATTCCTGGATGCAGAAGATGCACCCTGTATAGCTAAACTCACCTGGAGCAGTGCCACTGCTCCCACATGAGTGTGGGATAGGGGACCAGGAGAGAAGAATTCCCTGTGCTTTTTAAGGAGCTCCAGCCTATAGAGTGCTAGTGGCTTTCCTGGATGATGCCTAACAGCACCAGTTAAAACCTGTGAATGCTTTGTTGGGATCCCATTTCCAAAGGCATTGGGGGAGCAAAGCCACTCTTTGATGAAGGAGCACAGAAGAGAAACAGGTTTCACCGACCTCACATTTTTCCGTCGCACTCTCTTTAGTGCAGCTTGCTATTAGTGAATGAATTACCTCAATCCCTCTTAAGCAACGTACTGACCAGGAAAAGGGTGTGGGGTTATTAATGGAAAAATCCTTGAATCTTTTAGCCCCGTAGCATGGCTACAGTTACAAGGAAAACAGGATACCAAGCTGCATGCAGGGAGGAGGAAGAGAAAGGGAGCAGAACCTCTAATGATCTACAGGGATTGACTCTCAAGGAAGAACAAAGTGGTGGTGGCAAACAAGCACAGCTGGCCTACATTACAAGGAGAAGAACGACTGCACACAGTAGTGGTCTGCATGAGGTATAAATACCACTGAGGGAATTCTGGATGACCAAGGGGTGGTAACTAGGAGTGACTGAATTAAATGATGGGGGGAAATTTAGGTTGAATGGTAGGAAAAACCTCCTAAGAGCAAGATGTAGCATCATGCAAAATTGCCTTCTCAAGGGATGGAGCGGGAGCCATGCTGCCTGGACATTTAAAATCAGGCAGCAGATTACTCTGAAGGGAATAGTTCTGCACAGGCCCCTGTGACAAGGACAAAACAATCTCATTGGCCTTCCCATGTCGCTATCAGGTGATGCCACAGCATAAAAGAAAGCATGTAGTGACAGCGCTCACTATAACAAGGGACAACCACAGCAGCTGGAGTTTAAAATGGATCCTAAAGCATGCAGGAAGAAAGACTCCTTGAAAATCTTCCAGCAGAATGATTTTCCAGTGGTGAACTGTGCATTTTACAGGATCAAAATGCTTCACTGAAGCTTAGGGATTCAGTTTGATTTCTTAACCAAAGAAACACTCAAATGTATTGTTTCTAGAAGGTGAAATGTATTCACTTCTATTTCATTATTTTCAATGTATTATAACCTTGGAGGGAATTTTTATTTACAAGAAGTTTCTACTTCTTTATTCTGATTCCGGATAAAAGGAAGTCTTGTGGTAGGGGAAGATGGAGAGCAATGCAAAACAGGAACAGGCTCTGATGGATATCAAGTGATATCATCAGTGACTGGCTACTGTTTGCTCGTCGATGTACACTTCTGTGGATGGCAGCACCGTTCCTTGCAAGCTGAAGTGCAGAAAACAGCGTGTTTCTTGTCAATGAACAAGAGAAAAAGGAGGTGAGTGTCTTAGGGTTTGCTTTTCAGCCTCAGGACACAAAAAAAACCCTCATTTGAAAACTTGCTTGTATCTCACATCTCTCATTGTTAGGATAAAAACCCAGCACAGAATGTGCTTTGCTTCTGTCAGCAAAAATCTAAGCCCTTGGCAGGAGTCATGAATTAACAGAGGGTAAGTATGGGGTTTGTCCCATAGGTGCAAAAAATGAGAAACAGAAAAGAGTTGGCAGCTTGAGGTCATGGAACTGTTAGTGGAAGAGCTAAGGTTAGAGCCCTCGGCTCTGCTTCCCGCTCTGTATCTAAACCACGCAGCCAGTTTTCTTGTATCTGAACTCCTGGCAAATAGAAACTTACCTCCAGAAGTTCAGTAGTTGGTAAAGCACACGCAGTTTGCAATAGTCACTGCCCCAGGGAAGGCTTTACTGGGAGAGGCTCCCTTCTTCCAAAGCTCCTACCAAAACCCCCCCTCTATCCTAACATCTACCCAAAATCTGGGCACATGGACTAAAACCATAGAAGGGCATTTGACTTGTACATCACCAACAGGATTCTTGGAGTAACCTTTTGGGTTGGTTGTCCTAAAAATTAGCCTTGTAGGAAAAGAGCAGACTTCAGTGCCCCTGTGCCTGGGAATGTTTGGAACTGGGTCCATGTTTTGTGGCTTGGTCTCACTTCTAATTCTTTTCTTTTTTTCCTCTTGAATGGTTCGCTCATAACTAAATACCACAATAATGGAAAGAAGCTACCCAGAGGCCATCTGAGGAGAAACTGCATTACTTCAGATCATTTCAGGGAAGAGACACTGGTAGGGGGTGGGAAGAGAGGCACTGGAAAAGATGTCCTGTCTGTCCACTGATCAGTTACACTGAGTATCTTGCATTCCCTCATTTCTGACTTCTTCCATCTCCTCAGCTGTCCATTGGTTTCTTGTTTATCTTTCATTTTCATTTCACAGGGCACTCCACTTTCAGCATCATTTTCTTCCCATGGAGACCAAATTCAAGATCCACCCTCGGGACCTTGAATGAGGTTTAAAATCCCTCCCCAGCAAAAAGGCACTGGGATCTGGCATCTACGATTCAGGCCTGTATCTTCCAACTGCGGCTCTAAACTGAACCAAAGACGTTCATTCGTAGCTTTTGTTCCCAGCTTTTGTTCCCTTCTCTGCTGCCTTGAAATGTCAGCAAACATGAAGGCTTTGTTGATGCCATCAGGGTGGTCTGCCTGCTTCCCACGCTGGGCTTGCAGATTGGGTAGCCGTGGAGCAGTCAGCAATTCACTGGGTGTCTCCTCTAGGATGTTGTTCCTCACACCAAGGCAGTGGCCTGGAGCAGCAACGCTGCCATGAAATCAACAGAAAACAAATCCACCTCCAGCTGCCCTGGCTCACACAGGGACACGCAGGCTGTTTGTTTCAAACCAGCAGCTGCCGACGCTGCCAGGGGGACAGGAAACCATGCTGGGAACTCAGGGCTCTCCTCGGATATTGGGATGGATATCCACCCCTTCAGACATTCCTTGCTTTGTCTGGAGGAAGGCTCAAAACATCTGCTTTGCTGCTGCCTCCTGAGCCAACAGACTGCAGGGATGTCAAAGCACGGCTGCTCTAGCTCTCTGCTCACATCCAAGCGGAGATGGTTTCTCTCAAGTGCAAATGGGGGACACAGGCATGACCTTCCACAGACACCTCCTGTCACCCTGGGGCTGCACTGAGATGACCCGGGATGTCCCTGGATACTGGCTGTTCCTCGGACAGCACTGACTGCACTGCAGGGTAGGGGCAGACAGCACTGCTGGCCATGCTGACCAGTGTTCCCTGCAAGGTTATAGGAGCACCCACAAAATGTGTCTGCCCGCTGTCACAGCATCACAGGAGGGATGGGGATAAAAATAGGCCGTGAGTCAACTACCAACCACAGGCCATATGTCTCTGCCCCCAACACAGGATTCACTTTCAGCCTGTACTGCCCAGCATGGGTTGCCTTAGCATCATCACTCTCCTGCCCACCTGAAGTGTTTGCATCAATGGGGATCCTCAAGGATCTCAGGATGGTTGCCCTGGCCTCTCTGCTGGTCTGAAATGATGTGTTTGGCTCCAGCCTAAAAAGCTTGAGTAGAGCTGCTTTATTGCACCTCCCTGGCAGATATGATGTTAAGGATGTGATCATACTTAGGAATGAGCTGAGGCTCCTTCTGCTCTGTGCTCTGCCCCTCTTAGGTTCAGTCGATCTTTTCCTACCACAGTGCTTTTCCCCACTGTTTGTTATTAATTCATTTTCTCCAATTACAGAAGACAAGGCCCTGGAAAAAGAGGAATTTTGCAGCATGTCTCAAAAAAGATCGTATTTGTCTGCAGCTTGGCTTCATTTAAGGAAGGTCATTCTGTGGTCAAGCACTCTCAAAACAAACAATGCCTTGTCTCCAGGTCTCCAGAACCTCACATCCAGGCACTGTCATCGAGCTTTCAACTTGAGTGCTCCTCTGATACATATCCAACCTCACCAATACTTCCTCAGCAGCCTGTCCCTCAAAAGGTTTAGGCCAACACAATCTACTCCTGTTGGAGCTGATGCTGCCACCACCTTCAATGCAGCAGATGACAACAGTGCTGCCTGCTGTTGACAAAAACACCTAAAATTTGGCTCTTTTGGTTTTTTTTCACTCTTTAAACCAGCTGTGTTTTAGTGCATTCCTTGGACTTCCCTGGAACTCATTCATGGCGAAAGGGGAAGTGTGGATATTGTGAAAGCACTTTGACACAGGGCTGATTCTCAAGAACCCATGTCATATAGACGTTGCTTTTGTTCTGCTGCTTCATCATAAGCCTTTTTACAGCTGGGAATACTTGCTGCATATGCAGATTTGAAGTACTTCCACATTAGTGGGCTGCAGCATCCCAGATTTATACTAGTGTCACTGAGGTCAGAGGCTGGACCGATGCCATGCGGCCTGTGCTTCTGGAGGAGCTCAGTGGTTAAGAGGCAGGATGCTGAAATGGAGGCAAGGTGTCAGAGTGCTACGAGGCACTGCAAAAACTTTCAGAGCCATAGTAACAGAATGAAGATACCCTTTCTCTGCCAGCATGTGAATCTCTTATACTTCTTGTGCCCACTGTGAGCAGGGACATGTGTCCCCCACTTGAAAGGACACATAGGGTGCCAAGAACATGCTAGGGAAGGTCTGTGGTCCAATGTTCCTGGCTGGATCCCTTGGCTTGGACAGTCCTGCTCCATCCAACTTTTCCACATAGACCTGTACTTTTCCTTCTACCCCATAGCTTCATTCAGGAGTTGGGTGTGGGACATCCCATCGGGCCAGCTGTGCCTCTGACCAACCTGAGCAGAATAGGAAAGGAGGGAGACACATCAACATGAATCCATGAAGTACAGATATGGCTGTCATGGAGTATACACCAGTGCCCATGTGCCCTGGGCACAGCTGCTCTCAAGTGAGGTTAGAGCCTAGTTTCACATGCAACACTTGGGCCATCCCAGGTTTCAGAATGTCTCTGGATAGAGCTGGGAGCCAGTTCTATGAATACCAGGCATAATGCACAGCCCTTGACCTGAAATGCTGGTCACAATGGCATGACTTGGCAGCACAGCCTGGTTCATAACCACCTTGGGTTTGCAGTATGCAAGCAGATATTTGGGTGGATAATGACTTGTTGGACTCAGGCTGGAGGGGGAGATGGCAAAGTAGGGAATCACACTCAGGCGTACATCAGCAGGCTTGTCCTGCTTAGAAGAAACAAAGGAAGCATTGCAAAGGAGAGCAGCGTTCCCAGGGAATCTGCTTTTGAATCTGCCTTGCCTGGCCATGACCTGAGACTTCTTTATAAATTGCATTAGGAAGGCAGCACTGGCCAACAGAACACAACAGCTAATCTTAAAATGTGAAGAATATCCATTATGCGCTCAGCTAGTGACATTTTAAAGCCTATAATTTTTTGCATCTGTAGTCTCCTGGCCTGCAGTTTTACTCTCCCTTCCCTTGGAGCCAGGCTAAAGACAGACTCAGATAAAAATCCTGCAAATGAACACTCAACAGGGAAATTGAATTCAGACATCTGTACTTCAGAGCAATAAGAGAAGAACCAGTTGAAAGTGAGATGAGCATCCTCATTTCCCACTATGGGCAGGAGACATCAGAGACCAATGCTGGACCTCCAGAATATAAACTTATCTGGCTCTTGAGATATTGAGAACTCAAGTGCAACTCAGGTCAGCTTTGTGGACATGTAGACCTTTGTGAACAACAGACACAAGGCTTTTTTCTTCTGATTTCACCTTTTGCTTGGGAAATGACTTTGATTTGGTAGCACTTGGATAACCTCGGTCCTCTTTTGCAGGGAGCCCGGTCACTCTTAACAGGAATCTTTATATAGGCATTAGTAAAAGAGAATTGGGAAAGTGTGAATTGGGGAAAAGAGAATGCAATAACCTTGCTAGCAAAAAAGGCAAAAGCCATTGCGCACACATCAATTTAGAATCAGCAACAAGCCTTTGAAGGGAAACAGCAGTGATTTTTGTTATTGCTTTATATGAGTTCAGAACGCTGAAAAGTTAAACAAAGCAATTATAAAGCTGTGTCTTTGAGCTGAATCAGGTATCCAAACATCTGGGGACTGCAAAATCCATCAGGAAACACAGACAGATGAGACACATCAAGACAGGAAGGTTCAGGGCTGCCATTGGAGAGACAAGGAACAGCAGGAGATTCCTGCAGCTTCTTTTTGGTAAGAAATGTTAGTGCTACATGGATGTGTACACTAAACAAAAAGAAGAAAAAAAGAGGGCTAAAAAAGGTTTTTGCTAGCCTCCTGCTGTTCTGCGTCTTTCTCACTTTGCTCTGATCTCTCTGCACATGTCACTGGCTGGCAGGATGACTGCTTCCTGATTCATGATTTCATATTTAATTCTTTCTATAGAAAAGGAATTTAAAGGAAATTATTACAAACGGTTTGGCCACAGTGCATCAAGTCATTGGAAACTATTTCACTACCCCTGACGGGGACTTTCTTTCCCTCCTTTAAGAGAAAAGTTAGACGCTTTCCTAAACGCTTTCCAGACTTGAGCTATTCACAGACTGCAATGCGCAAGGCAAACACAGCCCAGGCCTGGAAGAAAGAGGCTCTCACACTGGACACCCCAGTAGCTTGGGGCGTTGCAGGCGGTGTCCTCGGCAGTGTTTCTTTTCAGAGAGCTGTTGCTGCATGAAAATGCTTTGGGTGTAGCAATCCTGTGCTCATCCCACAGGCACTTCATGAAAGAGGCGACTGTTCCATGTTGGGAATTCAGAGAAACCTCTGGCCAGCAGTGGCTGCTGGAGGCGCCCTGATTAAAGCCCCATTGTTTTGCCCACTCCAGCGGTCCTGCTAAACCACTCCCTGGTGAAGCTTCTGTCTTTCCAGTGGTTTGGGAAGAGGCAAGTAAGTAAATATGGTCGTTGCTGGGAACAACAAAGACCGAGGGAAGCAAGAAAAGAGGAAGCAGCAACAACAACAACAACAAAAATCCTTTAATGCCCTATGTTTCAAAGGCAGATGCCAAGGAGCTGGGTTTCTAGGCTGTGTTTCTTTTGCGTTTCTGACTCCTGGATCTTGCTGCACTAAGGGTTTTGAGACACTAACGAGCACGTTGCAAACACAAGAAGGGGTGTTGCAGGAAAAGGGCATTGAGATCATGCTTAATCAAACTTCCTTACATTTTGATAGCTACAGCACTGCTGTATAAGTCAACCGTCTCTTTGCCTTTGCAGTTCTCTGCAGCCAACACAGCTGAGCCGCACACTTCACGCCAAGATCCATATCCTGATGTCAGTGCATGGCTGATGGGTTTCAGAGAATAAAAAAGCCAAGTTCATCTCCTTGCACAGGTCTGTCCCAAAGGGGAACAAACTCCATGATCAAAAAGCAGGAATTTACTAGAGATTGTAAAGAAGAGAAGCTTTGCTTCCAAAGCAAAGGAAGCTGAGGCACTGCATGCCTTCAGCAGGCAATGAAGCTGAGCACGTTTGAATGTTAAGTATTGAAAGCTTATTCAGGCGAGACAAAGCTGCTCTTGCTCACGCCCATAGACTCTGGAACTGATCAGAGACTGCAGCTCATTTTAACATCAGTTAGGCACTAAAGGAGGAATTAAAAAAGGAATTAGCTGATGAAAAATGTATCGCAATGCAGTAACTCAATGGCATCTCCTTGCGCTTTCCAAAACCAAGCTTGGCTCAAGGGCTGAAAGGAGCCAGAAAGAACCCCCTCACCTCTCACCCTGGCTCCCTTTTGGATAAAGTCTGGAAGGGTCCCATACCAAGGGAGTTTTGGATAACATGGGTTGTTGTCACTGTGACCATCTTCCTTTAAACTCCACTGTTTCGGATAAACACTATTCTTGTCTGTCCTCTGGCTTTCTGTACCCAGAAAAGCATCTCTTCATCTACTCTACTCCTACTAGCCAAGCTGCTAGGATTTGTAGTCAGACTCACAGCCCTCTCCTACCATTCTCTCTTCCACCATTGGCAGTCTCCAGCTGTTCCAATGCAGTCAGTTTTGCTCTCAGACCAGTTTTTCCAACCTTTCCCTCCTCCGTTTCAAGCATGTTGGAATTTCCTTACACGCTTTCTCCACTCCACCTTTGCCCTTATTCCCTTTGCCCATTCGTTCCCTCTGGTCTCTTTTCACTTCTCTGCCACGCTTTTTCCTTCGAGCTGTTACTTTGGATGCGTTATCACTAGCTTCTATCCATAACCTAAGGTTGGGCCTGATCCAAAAGCAAGAATCAATTGAAATTGTGGCTGGTGACTTGTAAGGGGTTCCATTCCATGAGCCAGTAATGAGCCATATCCTATGGCATGCAGAGAGAAAGCTGTGTTGTTGCATATTCTTCCTTCTAAACCAGGGACTATCAAATGAAGACCGCAGTCTTGCAGAAAGTCTTTGCAGCACTTTTATTTCCCCTGCCATCCTCCCCACTCTTCTTTTGTTTTTGCAAGATTAACAGAACTAAAGACAGCATCCTGGCCAAATTCCAGTTTAGGATAATCTCTTCTGCTATTTCAGATAGATACTGCATTGTTTTTTCATTTCCTAAACCCAGAGGTTAGGTGGTAAATGGCTGTCATGTTCCCTTCAATGCTAAAACATCACGTATCAAGGCAAAGACCTCACTAACTCAGAGGGAAGCCCTAGCAACCTTGCTCTCTAGGTATATAATGCCACATTGGTGTTCCTACATCTCCCTTTGAGGATCTTGGTATGGGACCTGCCTGAGACAGGCAAGCTGGGAGATCATCATCCTTTTCTGCCTTCCCTGTCACCCAGTGTGGCAATCCCACAGGTATAAGAGCTGAGACTCTCCACATTTGATAATAACAATAAGCCCAGCAACAATACTGAGGACTTGGTACCAAAAAGAAGATGATATCAGCATCATTTAACCACTGAGGGGAGTAAAATGTGGAAAAATAAGGTCTCTCACTGAGTCAAGCAGTATCAGGAGCAGAGCTTTCCATAGCTTGTGGCACACCACTGCTGTAACTCCTACTACCTCCTTCACTTTATGCAATTCAAGCTCCAATCTGACCAACTCATCCTTCATTCGTGTACAAACATCAGAATGCAAAGAGAAAAGCACAGGATGTGCTTATAAGCTGCTTACATCTCCACCAGGTCATCAAACAGAATGCAGGCTAAAAGAAACCAAGCAGAGGGTGCTCACATGTGAACATCCATGCTCCCATTTAGCCAGCAGCAGCACCACCTTTGTGTGGGACATGGGAGAGGGCAGCACTTCCCAATAGTTTAAACAACTGGTGCTGCTGGTAGCACAGAGCCACAGCCTCTGACATGTGTCAAAGCCCCCCAGCAGCGTTACTGGCCCAGTCAAGTGAGTTCAAGGAGCCATCTGGCCAGGGACATGGAGTCCACATGCCAGAGACCAGCCTCTTGCTCCTTGGGCAGGGATAATGGGATATTGTTCTGCTGCTGAATCACAGCTCTGTTGGGCTGAGGGCTTGTCTCGCAGGGATGACCTATTTAACATGCAAACTGCCAAGGGAAGAAAAGGGTCAGAGATGGACCTCACCCCATCTTCTGCCCCATAATAAACAGGAGGTTTGCATGCAGTCCCAACACGCCAAAGCAGAGGGTGGAGAATGGGCAGGGAAAGGGATGGGAAGGGAGAAGCCCCTTGAGCACATTCCATTCAAACCTAAATATGGGACCACGTGTCGAGCATGGGAGAGGGTTTTGCTGCTATACCAGGTTTTTGTTTGCAGTTGGCCCTCAATGCCACCAAGAGATCCCAGCAGCATGCTGTGCCACACTTGCTGCCTTTATTCCTTGTCCTGCATTGTCCAAGGTCCCACTTTTCACCACCACAGCCCAACCAAAGAGCTGACAGCACTGCAAAGACAGGACTGCACTGAATGTCCCAGCCTCCACACTGCTTTACCATGAGGTAAAGCAAATAGCACTATTGCTATCAGCTTCTTCTCAGGGAACAAGAAGTGGGGAAAGGGATAGAAATAAAGCACTTTCCAAGCTAAAATACCTTTCCTTGAGCACAAGGATTGCTGTCAGTTGCACCTGCACTGTCCCCTGAATCACCACTGTACAAAACCTTTTTGGATCCTGCAAATATTCACATGTCAAAAGACAGGAGCACATTTTCCTGATTTTTCCCATTCTCCCAAAGAAAACACGCATGTTTCCTTCCCCTTTTTTTCCAACGTTGCTCACTTATATATGCTGCATAGGTAGATAATGTCACAAAGAAAAGCCTCGCTATCACCCTTTATCCATCTACTAAATCCTTCTTCCGTTCTGCAGCAAGTTCAAATCTGTAGTAAGAGCTGCATGAAAAATCCCAAGCAGGGAACCATTATTAGGGAAGGGATAAACCTCCAAAGCCATTAGGATCCAGAGCTGCAGTTCATGCCTGTCTTTAATGCCCAAGAGCTAAGATCAATAATTCAACGAGCGCCTTGCATCCTGAAACACTTCACAACCTGCAAAAACAAGGCTCGCTCCACCTACTTGTAGGCTGGGAGGTGGCAGCTTTTGAGCTGGGCAGAGCAGCGATATGTTAGTTTAGGACACTGAGTAATAAAGCAAACCATGACTCCAGCTGAAATTGCTTCTGGAAAGGAAAAAAACACAGCACACACACACGTAAATAAGCCCTTATCCCCTAGGAAAATAGATAAACCAGAGCTTTTTTGAAAGGATTGGGCTCCTTGTTTTACCCTGTGCCCAAATGGCAACGTTCCCCTAAATGATGTCAAGGCAGCAACTTGACTTCTTCCTGCCATCTTCTGAATCATTCACTCCATTCTTGCAGCAGGATTTATTGGGCAACTCCCATGCAAATGCTAACCAGACATAAACCTGCTTAGAGTGTAATTGCTGCAAGCACGGCTTAGAGCTGAACAGCAGCGTGCTTACTGAGCTGCCATGTTCAGGAGCCTAAGTAGCATCCAGTTAATCTTCTCCAATCTCATTACTGCAGCAGAGTGACAGATGGGCATTTTAGCAGGCTAGAAATTAGGACTAATTAGAACTCATAGCTCTTCTTTGTATTTATTACACTGGTTCCTTCCCTGCCTCTGAAGCATGTTTACAAGCAGTGCCGGGGGGTGCCTCCAGCACTGTGCTCTGCCTGCCACCCCAAGGACAGCAGGTACTGGGTTACTTCTGCCTGGCTGCCCTAGAGACAGGGCTGCAGAAGAGTGTCATCCTCATCCAGGTTCTGACAAGTCTCGAGGGGAACCCTAAATTCATGGAATCATAGAATCACAGGATGGTTTGGGTTGGGAAGGACCTTACGAACATCCAGTTCCAGCTCTTACAGGGATGTCTCAGGCAGGCTGCTCCAAGCCCCGTCCAACCAGACCTTGAACACTGCCAGGGATGGAGTATTCACAACCTCCTTTGGGCAACCTGTGCCACTGCCTCACCACCCTCACAGTAAAGAACTTCTTCCTCATATCTAACCTGAACCTCCCCTGTTTAAGTCTGAACCCATCACCCCTTGTCCTATCACTACAGTCCCTGATGAAAAGTCCCCCTATTGGGATCTGGAACTGAATTTCCTGACTCAGTACCCATTTGTGTCTTTACACAGCAAACCTTGGGCAGCAGTATGTGACTAGCGCTCGCTATCAAGCCAGGAAGGAAGAATAATGGACTCAATAGATCAAAACCAGCTCTTCCCATTTACCGCTCCTAAGCCTGCCTTAGGTACAGATGCTTGATGTATTGACTTTGGCAACACATGCATACTGCCATCCTGGCAATAAAGTCATTGAAACAGGGGCAGGAAGAGTAAAAAGCCCCAAACAAATAAGTAAGGGGAACTGAAAACACTTGAGGGAAGGAAGAACCCCGCACACCCTCACTATAACCCTGAGCCATCGCCTCAGGCCAAACTCCACACTCCTTTTAGAGATTCCAGGACATTTGTTTTAACTTTTTTTCTGTTGCATTCCTCTATCTTGTTATACTTCTGGTTTCCAGCTGGGACTGGAAGGGAGAGAACAGGATTATAGAAGGAAGTCTGTTGCTCTATTTTTCTGGCTTGATTAGAAGCAGAAGATGCAATAAATCTCATGAGAGAGTTTGTTTCCATTTAGCTTCTCATGTATCTGCAACTACCTGACCAGAGCAAGGGTAAGGAAACTGCAATGCCAAGCAGAACATACCAGGAAGGTGAAAAGAGAAAGAGCAAAACGGTGAAGTTGTTCCCTCCCTCAATGATCTTAAAGGTGTTTTCCAACCTAAGCAATACGACAAATCTCCTATTTTGCTTAAGGAAAGGATACAATTCAGTCCCGCTGACAGCTTATTTCACACACAAGGGATCCAGAAGGAGGCTCATCCAGCCCGATCACACCTCCGAACCTCCTGAGGTGTGACTGCCATCACCACCAGCAGCACCATACTGAGAGATGAACAGAAAAACAAGCACCAGTTGCACATGAAGCAAAGAGTTCTCCATGTGCTGGTTGGCCCTGTTGTGCTGCCAAGCTGCCTGTCTGTAACAGGACTGACAGCCACATTCACTGCTGAGATGGCAAATACAACAGTAACTAAAATACCCCGAGTGAAATATTCAGATAAACACACCCCCTCTTTTCTCCCAGCCTTCTGGGTTTGCTGATCAGCAGTTTTGGATGACCCAGTGAAATTAGGCACAGATATAGCCTCGATTCTCAGCCCTGCATTCCACATGTAAAGAAACTTTGCAAGCATGACAGCACCTTTCAGAAAGAAAGGCAGCACCAATGCTGCTGTGTTTGGTGAAAACCAGCAGTGGCATCACAGAATCATAGAATGGTTTGGGTTGGAAAAGACCTTAAGATCATCCAGTTCCAACCCCCTGCCATGGGCAGGGAGGCCTCACATTAGAGCATGTCACCCAAGGCTCTGTCCACCCTGGCCTTAAACACTGGCAGGGATGGAGCATTTCCTAGGTCTTTGGGCAACCTGTTGCAGTGCCTCACCACCCTCACAGTAAAGAACTTATTCCTTATATCTAACCTGAACTTTCCCTGTTTCAGTTTGAACCCATCACCCCTTGTCCTATCGCTACAGTCTCTGATGAAGAATCCCTCTCCAGCATCCTTTAAATCAAGTTTGTACTGCAGAACCTGACTGATCTCCCATCTAACACTCTTTAAGAAACAAGTCACACAGTTCAGTTATAGCAGGAATTCTCCTGCCCTTTGGATGTTCAATCCCTATTGTAGAGATGCAGGTACATCTCCTTTAACCATTCCACCATGTGAACTATCACATCTAACAGCATTACAAAACCAAACACACACACATTCCCAGATGAGAGAGAGCAAAGAAAGGACATGAGATGTAAAGAGAGCTTTGCATTGGGTTTGGGGTTTAGGCTTTGTTCTTCCTTTAACTGTTCTGTGCTTTGCAGCACTAAACAAAGCATCCTGTTCCAGATGATAAATCTTATAGCTGCTCCTGGCCCCGGAGAGCACAGGAGATAATAGCATTTCCAAAGGCATTTAGTTCGTTGAGCCTGGAGCGTAGAGGAGGGCAGAGAGAGGAGCTGGAGATGAATGGCTCTGAATCCAGCTCAGCTGCTCAGGGCATATTTCTGAGAGCAGCAGCCACAGCTGAGAATCCTGCATGGGGATGGATGCACATTTCCTTCCCATTGCCTAGTGCCTGCAAGAAGGGCATGTAACACAGCCACCATGGAAGAAATGAAAGAAACGAGTCCTGTCACAAGCCCCCACTCCAGCGCACAGTGCCTTGGCAGGAGGCTGTACAACCACAAAGATGAGCTACTTCTCAGCATTATCTGTAAGCTTTCTATCGAGCTAAGGCTTTGCACCAGGTTTCATAACACGCAGCATATCAGTGTATTATATAAAGCATACATTGATTCACTTGAGCTGGCCAGCAGCAAGGCTGCAGAAACCATTAAAGAATAGGGACCCTTTGTGAAAAGACAATTCATTTTCAGCATTAACCAGGGCAGAAAGAATCCTTGAAGTTGTCCCAATTGCATGTAAGTTATTGACTGGAATTGCCAGCCTAGGCTGGGAGACCAAGGCAAATTCCTAATAGAAATGGTATACATTACCAAGAACATACAACGATTCAGTAAAAGCATTGCCAGCAAGTTGAGGGAGGTGATCTTTACCCTCTGCTCAACACTGGTGAGCCCACACAGGGAATCACATGTCCAGCTTTGGGCTCTCAGTACAAGACAGACTTACTGTAGCAAGACTAGTTCATGGCCACAAGGATGTTTAAAGGGCTGCAGCATCTATCATATGAGAAGCTGTGATTGTTCAGTCCGGGTAAGAGAAGGATCAGGAAGTATCTTATAATTGTGAACGAATACATGATGGCAGGGAACAAAGGGAAGGGAGACACACTCTTCTCAGTGGTGCCTACTGACAGGACAAGAACAAATTAAAACCGGTGAGATTCCATCTGAACGCAATACTTTTTTACTGTGATGGTAGTCAAAGGCTGGATCAGGTTGCTCACTGAGATTGAAGAGTTTCCACCTCTGGAGATATTAAGCTTACAGTCCTGGGCAGCAGGCTTTGGTCTAGATGATCTCAGGAAGTCCCTGCTCATCTCAGCAGTTCTGTGATTCTGTAGCATTTTCTACTGCTGTTAAAGTAACTCTTCCTACATAGAAATTAAAACACTAAGTTAAAGTATCCAGCCAACACAGCATTGCCTGGAACTGGGGCTGTCACACAGCATCAGCTGCTGGCACCAGGATGGAGGTAGGCTGGCTTGAGCTTAGGCCAAGCTGCTGTTCCCAAGTGGGAGAGCAGCAACTGAAGCAGAGGAACTGAAGACAAGAGCAAAAAGCATAGGGTTTGCTCTGTCCCTTCTGGTGCACTGTTAAGATCAAAAGTGCCTCCGCCAGGCTGAAAATGGGGGAATTTAATCCAGCTGCATGCTCGTGCTAAGGCAGGAGAGGACTGGAACTTCTCTATTTATATGTGATGTGTGACAAAAGACTTGTAGCATTAGGGACTGAACACCTCACTCTCACACACAGTGATAGCATTGATCTGGCACTTGAGTGGGGGCAAAGTTTTGCACTGGTATCTATAACTTCATTAGTTATCATGGGCCTAAATATTTGACAACAAGCTAGGTCTTACGCCCATGCAAAGTGCTTTCATATCTGCAATCACATTGGTGCAGACCAGAAAGTCTGCTTGTGGTTCCAGATAAATATGGAAACCAGAAGATTACATTACTGAATTAAGTACGAAAGTTAATAATAGTTGGCACAGTTGCCCCACATTATTTAATTTAACTCCAAATTCAATTTATGCTACACTGGTCTCTGTGTCCATTGTAAACACGCTGCAGGTTTTTTTCGCTGTTGCCGATGCAAAACACATTCAGAGAAGTTATCAGCAGAGAAGCTGAAGGCTCTGGCATAGGAACAAAGGAGAGCTGGGGCCTGAGGCTCTGGGAATGTATGGAAAGTAGACACTAGTCCACAACTAACAACACTCATTGCCCTTAAAACAACCAGCAGTGAAGCCAATTAGCAGCCTTTGTATTGGTATAAGGTATCTGTAGGTTTCCATGTCAAAGCTCTGTGCATCTGGCACCCTGTTGGTGGTTCCCCATCCTTTAATCGCCCTCTATATTTCACACTTAGGGGAACTGCATCCAGTGCAGATCAGAGATCCAGACCAAGCCATGATATGGGCAGTCAGCCTGACAGCCCCCCACCCCAGGCCCTTCGGAGCAGGACTGGGTATGCTGTTACTGACGGGCTGTTTTCATTTCCTCTATTACCGCTAAAGAAGAACCATTGCAACATAAACCTTTGGCACAAGCCTGACTGCCAGCAAACACTGCTGCTGTAGGACTGCATCATATATGCAAAGCCTAAGTTACAGACGCAAGGTTTCTACTACTGCGTTGGAGTCATGAGCTCTCCAAACTAGAACCAGGCCTACAACAAAACTTGGGACCCAAGCACTAGAGTCAATGTGGGATCTCCCAGATTACTTGCTCCCCATGCATACACCAGCCTGTGCTGTACATCCACCCTGTGCAGTGCTAGTGCCTCATCCACTGCTGTTATTTCCTTGAACCTTTGAGAGCTGTGATAGCACAAGCACCCAAACTCCTTGCTTTCCCAGGATCAGATGAAATCAGTTGTTGCCAACAGAGGAAACATTTGCTAAATCAAAATATGTTTTCTAATCTAGAATCCGCAAGCAAGACGTGATTCATGCTGTTTGCAGGGGGTGGGGGCGAAGGCAGGATCAAAGTGGGGTTTAGTGCATGCAAACAGCACGTGTGCCTCCTGCAGCGCTGGGTGAGGGAAATGGAAAGCAGGAGACAGCATGGAAGAGCTCTCTGCCAATCACACAGTGCTAGCAATGGAAAGTCAGCACAGAACAAGGAGCTGAGCTCGCAACACGAATGTTTAACTGCAGTTAACACTGTGCCGCAGAGGCACAAAAATCCAGCTCCCAAGAACCAGAAACAGATTGAGGAAGTAACACAAACACCATCCAAAACAAGGAGCAACAGCAGAGTAACAGAAGCAAACAGATGGCTTCTGCTCCCGTTTGTTCCCAGCATCTTTTTGCTCTCACTTTGTTGCCATAGAGGCTGATATCTGGGTCTCATAACGTGATGCTCTGCATGCAAGAGCAGGTGGAGAATAAGCAACCTTTACGTTATTAATAATTCCCCCACACCATCCATTTTGGCGCAGAGCTTCTGCCACTGGACATGCCTTGGCAGCCTCGGAAAGGCCAAATTGCTGTTTTCCCCCCAACCGCAGCTCGGCTCCTCCACCTGCCAATTCATATATTCAATCCTCAGGCCCCTCTGACACAGCTCTCCTCCACTGCACAATATAACACAGTCCCCCTTCTCAGTGCCCTCAAACTTCAGAGCCCAACTGTCCCCTATGCTCCCATCACAACGAGGGGATGCAGCCTCGGGCATCCACAGAGGCTGCATGGCTACAGCCAAGGATAGACCCCTCAGAGGGTTTATGGGGCTTCTTAGTATATCAACAGTGTGAAAATGTAAAGCAGACTGCAGCAACATGGTGGACAAAAAAAGAGGACAAAACATTCCACGACAGCCCAAGGGGCTGTTCTTGTCCTATTCTCCTCCTAGTCCCTGCCATTTCCTTCCTTGCAGGGAGACAAGTGTTTGCATAGCCTCAGAGTGAGGTAGGTCAGAGAAGAGATCTCGACTGAAAGCAATTTTGGCTACAGAAAGAGAAAAAGGTTTCTTTCCAGGCTCAATCAGTTCTTGAGACAGAAATCCCCAGTGCCACAATTTCTAAGCCTGAGAGTGGGATGAATGCATTCTTCATTCTTCCGCAGCACATTAAACAAGCGTGTGGCATTTTCATTTTTCCAAGGGGACTTAAACAAAAAAGAAGGAAAAAAAAAGCCTTGTCGTTCTCCTCCACATTGCCATGGATGATCCGTCAGCAGTTTTCCCAGGACTTGCATTGCTAACCAAAAGCACCTTCCCAAAAGTATGGGCATGCATTCATTTCAAAACATCAACATGGGAAAAATAGCTTTAAAGAACCTAAAACTATGTGAACACAAATGCAGTTTTTTTGTGGTACATCTTCACATGTGCTATGGATCTGCATGCACCCTCACACACACCTTTTCCGACACACAAGAGTGAGGAAGGAAAGCCACACAACCCAGAAAAGCTGCTTCACATCCAGGTAGCAGGTTTAATGTCTGGCTCCGAAGGGAGTCTGTTCTCAAAGCAAACTACTTTCTTCCTGAGTAACAGGTCTCCTCATCCACCTGAGCATGGCAGCCTCACAATGAAACACGTAGCATCAGAATCAGGCAGAAGAAAGCACACTAAGGGCCTGTACTAAGTATCCAAAGCCAGCTTTCCTTTGTACAAAGTGTATTACCACTGAATTATAGGCACTGTTTTCCCTCAGAAATACCTGTCAATCTTACAGTCTTGATCTGCTGCAGCTCTCAAAAGTGGTTAAGATCCTGCGTGGGGAGCAAGTCTGAGCTACCATGTTCTCAGGCTACTAACACTGCTAATGCTTTCCTTGCTCTTTCATTCAAATGCAGCTGTGACAAGGCAGAAGCAGTCACGGCACAGCCACCCAGTGTAGAAGAATATCATATAGATTACCTATATTGTTGTCTCCTTCCCCATTTTAATATCCTGAGGCTTCTAAGGGTTTCCTCACCCGACTCCCTATGCTATGGTTGCAGACAACAGCCCCTTCTGTCTCCCTGGCCTCAGGGGGTGCTGCTTGCCAGCCCTGTTCTCTGCCATAGCAAGAAGGAGCCTCAAGAAGAGAGCACAAGGGAGTTGGTGGCTTCAAAGCTCCTCAGATGAAGCAGCCCTGTTTCTACAGCAAATAAAGCCAATAAGCACCACTGCACAAACAGAAAGGGCTATGGGTGCTAGAGACTCAGCGTGAGAGCCATTGAGGGAGCTGTGAGGAGTGTGTGAGGGGGTTAAGGGGAAAAGCTGAGCTCATTGCATCCCAACAAGACAACATCAGGCAGGAAACAGATGTGTAAGGAACCACAGAGAGGTACAGCAACAGCTGAATTAACTCTGCAGCAAATAGGGGAAGCTCAGATCCACAGAGCTGACCTACACCCTAAGAACAAGGCGTCCAATCTGAGATCTGGCTTTTTGCAGTCCTAGTAGCACATCCTATCGCAACATTTAGACACCATCATACTAAAGATGAAGGAAACAATTCAGCCTTTCTCCAAGTTCTACCTGGCCCGAAGCAAATGAAGCAAAGGTACGTCTGAATCAGTAGCAGTTCCTACAAAAAAGACTGGATTGCCACTTACAAGCAGAATGCAATTGTTGTAATGTATTCCCATATTAAAAAGTGGAAGCTGTACCTTGCTGGGTACCTGAACTCCCACGGTTAGAAGTACTGGGAATATTAAACTCCATTGTGACTTAGACCTTCTTACTTTAACAGCTTTGACATTTTCAGCCCACTCTTACAACACTTCTCTGCTATAACCAGAAGCAAGAGTACTCTTTGTGACTGTTTGAAGCAGTTCAGACTGTCCTGCCCCAACCTTTGTGCACAACCTTGCATCTTCTCTGCTGGCTCATCCATGACTAGGACATTATACTGTTGTTATTACAGGAACTGAGGGCCTGGTGCACAGCTCCCATTGACTTCAGTAGAGGCACTAGGCGCTATTCGCCTTTGGAAACCAGGCTGTTTATCAGGACAAAGCATGTTAATCCCTCAAACCTAATATCTGTTACCACTACTGAACTTATACAACATTTCATTAAAGTTTGACACAGGAACATGATTTAGTAAAGGGCATTAACACTAAATTCCTCCTGCACGGTACATATCCATGTGGGCTCACACTGCTTTCTAGTGAAGCTTTGGCACTCCAAAAGACCACTTGCCTCTGTGTGTGGATTCAATGCTGGCAGCAGCAGAAGAGGGACTATGTGAAATCAGATTACTTTTTTACTCATTGGCATTGCTAGCCACCATTCCTTCATGCTTTATGTGAGCTTTCCCTCAAATCCACTGCTACTAAAGTCATTGTTTGAGAATGTTAGTGGGAAGGAAGAAAAGCTAATTTCCCCACAAGTTTCTAGCCCTCTTGCCAGCAGAAGGACTTGAAAACATAACTCAGATGCACACTGAAGCTTCAGAAAACAGAAAGCAGAAAAAGAAGCCAGCACTGATTTTCATTTCATCTCATGATGTCTGCGGCCTGAGTCATGATTTTAAATGCTTGGGAGCACCGATAGCAGTCTGCCCCCATAAGGAGCATGTGTAGAGGCTGTCAGCAGGAAAAGGCCAAGTAGGGTCAAATGCAGTAGTGACAGGAACTGACTTGAAATGCGGTAAATTCAACACATCTGAGCTTCAAACCAGCCACCAGACAGCAACATCTGCCCATCATCACTGACCTGGGTCAGATCTGAAGAATCAACTCAGGACTAAAGGCTTTGTATCACAGTTTTAGTTTCCCGAGCTACCCCACTGTACCCACTACATCTACACTGCTCTAAAATACTTTGTAGTTCTGCTGCAGCTTTTGTTGTATTATCACAAAGCTCTCTATAACAGAGGCTTAGGTACATCTATCTGGTAAGGGAGACAGAGGGATGTTTTCACCCTGACACTGAAACGCAGTCATCTCTGAAGCAGGCCATAGCAAGCTCTTAAACAGTTAAATGACAGGAGAGGAAATACTGATACCTTAAGCAGAATATAATTCTCTCCACTGGAATTTGGCAAAGACACAGGGACTAAGGTCTTTGCAGAAAACACAAGCTGCTCTTCAACAACCACAAGCATGCAGGGACTCAAGTTGTGCGTCTCCTCCACAAAGCATCGCACAAGTAATGCAGCACCCCCTAACTGTAACTATTCCCCTGTACTATTCCAGAGGGAAAAATGCCAAACTGATTTGCCTACACTAGCCATGGATGCGCCTTGTGCTCCCTTTGCCATTCCCAGCACCAGCAAAGCAGGTCTCTGCTTCCCTTTGCCTGTGTTGAGTTTGCAGGACCAGCCACGCAAATCAGCACTGCAGCATGGTGTAAAGCAGACAAAAGCATGAAAGCACAACCAATCTGACTTGTGCCCTGCCTGTCCTACAGCCTCTTCTTTTCCAGTTAACCTTTATGGTTGCATTTTAAAACCTGCTTTCACAAAGGTCCTCAACAAACCATTTTCTATACAGCAGCCAAAGTGCTCTCTCGCTTCTCATCACTCGCAGATAGCATGATCTTACATCTTCATTGCTTCCAAGTAGGGAACAACCAGAGCCTGTGCTCCACCATTTAAACACATAGTACTATCCAAAATAGAGAGAAAGTTACTGCTTTATGTTTGCATCAAAGCCCCTGCTAGCAGGAGCCCTGGATTATCCCTGGAAATAGTTCTTAGCAGGACCATTCAACTATTCCCAAATCAACCACCTAAATACTCTTCTAATTTTGTTTCATAATTACAGGTTGCAAGTTTGTGATGTCCTGGTGACATCTGAACCTTCATTTCTTCCCAAGACATCACTTTGGCAATACTTAGTCACATTCCTACTGATCCTGAGAGCCCTACTAGCAATGAAATTGCTATCTCAAATACCCTCATTCCTTCTCCCCCTGTCCTGAGGAATTGAATTGTACCAATCTAACTTACACCCTTCCAAATAAACAATAACAACTGAGTCTTTTATTTCTGGATCCCACAGCACTGGGCAATGGGATGTGCTATTCAACAAATAAAGGGAAAGGAACTTCATATCCTTCCCCACTTTTCCTCAGCACAGATATAAGCAGGTTGGAACTGTGAACCGTTTCACAAATGAGACGGGACAATGTCCTTCCTTCTTGTGCCCAAAAAACCAATTTAAAAAAACAATGGGATTTCAGGTAATAAATGTTGCTGTTCTGGTCTCATTTCAACGGCAGCAATTACATTTTCCCCTTTAAAATCTCTCTTGCTACTTCAAATGAATATACTGCCTGTGCCTGCCTTCCCGGCGTTGTTTTTCACTGCTCCTGTAACCAGCTGTAAATAGTCACTCCACTGTGACTGCTCATGTTAGCACTGGATGGAATTTATCTATCTGTACCTCATGCTGGCAAAGTAGTATCAGTTCATTAAGCCTGGTGCTTTTTTTTTTCTAGTTCAATTCAATTGCTGTTAAGGTCTATATAAGTTAAAAGATACAATAACTGTTACGGACAACTCACAGTGCAATTGAATGCCTGTTTTCTCCCATCTTTTAGTAAAGGCACATATATAACATTTTATCTTAGTGATATATTTACTGCCTCCATCACTGTGCAATGGAAAAGACAACTGTTATGTAGTCCATCCCTCTGCCAGTGCAGTTCCACCCTGTACTTCATCAGCCATGCTCCTCAGCAAATGAAAGACCTGATTGTACGTACAGCCCTCCCTGTATAAAGCAGACACTGCTGCTAGAAGCCTTTTTATTTGCTTGGAGTAGCCTGACATTGGTAAAAGTTAGTCAACTCCAACTGGAACATAATGCTAAACCTGGCACATAAGGCTAACTTCAGGGATGCTCACAGGCATGTATTTCTTTTTCCCCCGGCTAAACCGCGGGTCTTTCTTTATGCCAGACTCATAACTGCTTCTCTCACCATCCGACTCTCTTCAAGAAGAGTCCTTCTGCTCTTTCCCTCCCCAAGGGCTGACCAAGCTCACGACCCACTCCTATTGGAGTTACCTCTTGTCTGAGCTACCACGTTCTCATCCAATGCCTTGGGGGCATGGAGGTCAATTAGAGGAGGAGAGGAGAGATAACAGGCATGGTAGTGAAAACATTAGCTCAGCTTCCCCCTTACATCTCACACCCAAGCCTACTCCCCCCTCGCACCCCATCTCTGTCCTGTCTCCAGCCAGCACTGAAAGGACAATATGGGAACTGTGCTGCAGCCCAGGAGGCGCAGATGGGACATTCCTAGCTCGTCCCTACAGCCCTGCAACACTCACAGACTTCAGGAGGATTTCAAAGTCCAGGAGGAAGCAATACTGAGCACAGGCTTGATTTCCAAACCTGGCCCCTAAACGCCTGCTACTCCCTTCCACTGCCAGGCGGATGGGAGAGGACATCCCAACATGTGGCTGGCCACCTCTGCCCGCACTTAAGCATCCCGAGAGCCTTAGCCCAGTGCTTTCCCCACACATAGCACTACTCATGCAAGGGTCATTCAGACGCGTCACCAAAGCAATCTGCCGATTGTTCATTCATTGTGAGTAACAGGGCAATGACTCCACTTCCCAGGGATAAACCAGCCCCAGGCTGTCTAGCCCTTGGGAAAGGTCTGGTTTGTAGTCCTACTGGTAAAAAAGGGGGGGACACAACCTCCACAACCAGAGTGAGAATAAAGAGACATTTACCATCCTGCCCAGAGCTCTCCAGATACTCCGTCAGGTCGCAGCCAAACGCGCTCGCGGCTCCCTTCCTCTTGAGTTTCTGCTTGGCTCCCTTGTTCTTCATGAGGTTAGTCCCAAAAGAGGTTCTCCCCCCTCCTGCCTTGCCCCCCACCCCCCCAGCCTCACGCTGGGTAATAAGAATCTCGTTCTTCTCCTTAGACCACCGCCCGTGTCCCCCTCCCAAGGAGCAACATCGGGGGTCCCGAGCAGCGTCCAGCCAGAGAAGAAGACATGAATCTCCACCAGATGTTGGGCTGCTCCTGTGGCAGAGGACGGTCAGGGCGAGAGGAGGCTGCCCAGCCAGCAGCAGCAGCGATCATAGCCTGAGCCCGGAAGGGTTCTCATCAGAGGGAAGTGGGTGGTGGACGGGTGCCCGCATCGGAGTTGGCAACTTGGGGCAGTGCTAAGTCCCTCAGCGCAGTCCCGGGACCCTCCACGGCCACCTTCTGGGTTTCATCAGCTGCACTGTCGACACTTCCAACAGCAGAAAGCGTCCCAGTGCGGTTTGTCCTTCTCTCGGCTTTCAGAGGAGACTGGAAGTTCAAACGGACTAATGAAAAGGGACCGGGGGAAGAGTCTGCACAAGGCTCCTCTTTGGCTCCCCCCCCTTCCCCTCCTCCTGCCTTTGGACAGTTAGAGGAATGAGAAACCAGCTTCCTGCCCTGACTCCCGCTCGCCTGCTCGCTCCTTTCCCCCCGTTTTACAAATCCTAGGATTATCCAGCTCAAAAAAATGCTGGAAGGAAGTTAGCTGAGGAGGGGGGCGGAGGACGGAGTTTGGCAATAAAGTGCATGTGTGTGTGAGAGAGAGGGAAGGCGGGGAGAGGAGTTGGGGGACGGGGAGGGAAGGAAGGGGGAAAGCCTGTCCTGACAGTCGACAGATAACGGACTGCCTGAGAAGGAATCACTGTGAGAAGAGTGGCGCGGTCAGAAGCTTCCTGTGCTACCAGTGCTTAGGGCTGAAAAGGGCCAAGGAAGGGCTGGTGAGGAGGAGCGAGACCAGTAAATCTGTGCCTCTTCATCCAGTTCTCTGTCGCAAGACACCTTCCTGCCCTCCAACGTGAATCTGTCACTGCAGGGTTTGCCTTCTACAGAGGCACAAGATGGAGCTACCGAAGGGCAAGAAAGGGGCAGAAAGTTGGGAAACTAAAGGGGGGGGGGGAGAGAAGGAAAACCTTCAGCTCTCTCCTCCCCAGCAAGCAGAAACAGATGCTGCCCAGGCATCTAAATTCACGTAGCCCCCCCCCCCCTTAACCAAGGAAAGGGTTTAGAGATAAGGAACAGAAATCTCATGGTAGAGGCAAGAAGGGAAGTGGCCCAGGTCTGCCCTCAAGCCCTGAGTCGTGTTCCCTTCTGCCCCCAACACCTTTCTAGTCTTACTTTCAGTACATGCGTATCTCTGCTTGTAAGGGCAGGCACTTCCACTTCACATTTTTATGCCAGAAATTCAGGCCTCTTTACAGGGCTGGGTATGCTGGTGGGCTGCATGCTTTACCTACGGAGGCAAACTGAACTCTGAGAAGGCTTCACGGCCCCCTCTTGCTTCGTGCCAAATGTAACTGTATGGGTCTGGGTGGAAAATAAACAAACAAATGAAAAGCAGGAAATTGCAGCTTTTCACCAAAAATCAGACCAAAGACAAGGAGAGGATTTTTACTTTGGAGGAAAACTGGCCAGAAAACGGGGCAAAGGACTGATGCCAGGCTGAAGGGTAGACCTGAGCTCTCACCAACAGACCAGTGGTTGTTCTCAGGGACCCTCAGTGCTCATGAAACCCTTAAAACTTCCTTGTCTTTATTCTGGGCTTCTCACAGCACCTTGATGTCAAGTCAGCACATGGGATCCCGCCAAACCCATCGCGTGCCGCAGTGCATCCTGCCTGCCTGTCAAGGGGCAGACTTCAAATGGGCAGGACAGACAACAGGACGCTCAGAGCTGGATGTCTGACCAGGGCATCCTCCTGCTGCCCTGCCTTCTGTAGGAAGAGAAAGCTTTTTCCTTGCCTCCTTAGGGAGGAGGCACGTCCTCCTGCACATGCCAGCCTCCTCCAGCTTCAACATGGCAAGGAACCACATCATCTTCTTCTAGGTCCTGAGGGTGGTAAAGCACTGTCAGAGGTTGCCCGGAGGGGTGGTGGATGCCACATCCCTGGAGACATTCAAGACCAGGCTGGATGTGGTTCTGAGCAACCAGATCTTGTTGAAGATGTCCCTGATTATTGCAGGGGGTTGGACTAGATGAGCTTTGGAAGACACTTCCAACCCAAACCATTCTACGATGCTATGTGTACAGCTTCCTCATGTCACCAGTGAGGGAGCACCCTGCCATGGCCACTATGCAGCACGGGACCCCACACACACCTTGCAAACCCCTGCTGTAAGGGCCTTAGTGGTACATGGGCACAGAAAATGGGGACTCAGCAGACTGCTGGGTCAGCTCATCACCCTCTTGACATTTGTTACAGGCCAGTAGGAATTTTCAGCTGAAAGCACTATTTCTTATTGCTTTCAGTGGCAGCTCCCTGTAGCTGCTGAGGAGGTGCCATTGTTGGGGGCCACTGCTCAATGCAGGAATGGAGCACTGATATCTGATTTTGGTTACCTGGGGGGCTTTGCTGTGCTGCCCTGACCCCAACCAGGGCTATGGGTGGGTGATGCCAGTCCAGGGCTGGGACACAGGACCACCATCAGCCATTGCCAGTTGGGTGTCATGGTAGGGGATGGAGGGAGATTGCCACCACCATGCCAAGAAAAAAACAGTATTTGAAGCAAAAGAGCAGGGAATTGGAGCTAGAAGCACAACAGGGAGGATTCTCACTTCATTCATAGAGGCTCTTTCAGGTGTTGGTTGCAGTTTGCTGCCCTGTGCCAATAACTCCATGGAGGGAAGAGGGATCCAGAGAAAGGAAATGGTGTGTCAGGCAGAGCAAATGAAGGCATGAGGAGCTCCATGAGAGCTCTTGCCAGGCAGGCTGGGCTATGGGGGTGGCTTTCCCCATGCCAGGACGAGGGTCAGCGAGAGGACAGAGGGGAGGTCGCTACAGGATTGCTTAGGGAGCCCAGGGCCAGAAGAAGGAGGAGGAGGTCAGGCAAGGTGAGCGGGCAGCAAACAAGGGAGGCTTTACAAACAAAGCACTTTCCTATCGGAGCCTGAAATCAGTGCTGAGCCAGGAGATTTTTTCTGAGGGAGAGGGGCGATGTTCTCCTCCTTAGAATTAAAAATAAGAAGTCTGGATTTGCACAGCCTGGGAGGCAGGGCAGGGCTCTGCAAGAGCGAGGGTGAGCAGCAGGGCCCAAGGAGTAAGCCAGGACCCTCCTGGAAAAGCTTTCACAGGCAAGAAGCAAAGCTGGACAGGAAAAGAGCTCAGGCCAGAAGTGTGGAAAGCAGAAAGGAGTTCAAAGCTGAAGCAGCTGGAAAAGAAGGGAGAATTTCTCTCCTTCCTAAGAAGAAAATAGAAGAAAAAAGTGAGTGTGCAGAATAAGAGCAACACCAAGTCAAGCCAGAGCTCTCAGAGATTACTTCCCAGTCCCCACCGCCATACAAACAGCACGATGGTCAGCTGCCCCACAGTACCACAGCTCAAATCAGGAAGCCATGGCTTATGATACTTACTTTAATTCCTTCCCTTTGAACCTGTAAAAACAGGTCAGGATTTGCAGTTGGACACAAAGTCTGCCCTGTCAGAGAGGGCCACAGGTTCATGCAGGAAGGTGGAAAACCTTCATTGCTGATCTGCGGTGCCTCACTTTTGGCTTGAGGGTGGATATGGGAACCCCATGTTTGTGTGTGAATGGACATGGGATGGATAATGACTTTGCAGTTCTAGCTGTTCTCACAGACAAGGTGCCAGTGACTCCAGAAGCAGTCAGAGAGCCTGGGGAACATCTTTGGCCATTAGGACTAAGTGTTTCTTTCCCTTCTAAGAGCCAGGGACCGCGGCAGAGGCGTCACACAGGCTATTTCTGGGCACCCCTCTCTGGGGGGGGGGGGGGG
>JASSUY010029049.1:93225-214161 GCA_032466535.1 Forpus xanthops
CCCCCCCCCCCCCCCCCCCCACTGCATTTCCTTCATTGTGTTTGAGCTCTTTCCTATCCATGGCCTTAAAATCTCCACCAATCTGCCAGGCGCCACTCAGCACAAAAGAGCAGGGAGGGTTGGGGAGTGGAAGGCACGGAGAGGGGGGGCTCTGAACCCCTAAAAATAGCCCTGCCAAGTACAGCTCTTCCTGACACAGACAGTTCATTGTTAGACCCTGACACGCCAGTTCACCCTCCCTCCCCACCCCTCCACATACTCTCTTTTCCTCTCCTGCCCTCTCCAGCCTGGTTTCCTGTCTACTCCCATCTCCATGGTCAAAGCTGGAGTGTATTGTGAAGGCTAAAGCTTAGCATGGAGGCTTTTGTTCCTCTGAGTACACATCAGACCACAGGCTATGGGGCTACCCTTCAGCTTCCCTTGGCACAGGGCACCAACCACTCTCAGTTCCTAATTCCATACGTTCCCAGCTACAAGCCCTGTCTCCCCCAGCTCTAGCCTCCTTTTCTGCACTCCAGAGGACCCTCTTGTCCATCTGCCCCATGCAACCTTTTAATCAGCTGCTTCTCAGATCCCAGCACTTCAGCTACCAATGAAACAGGCATCTATCACTTGCACTCTACCAAGCTTCCTTTCTGCCGCCTGACTACCCACAACATGCTGGTGTACCCAGGAGGTACAACAGACCTATGCCCAGAAGGCTCTAGTTATGAGCCTGTATGATGATTTGGTGTCATCACAGTGATGTCCTAGAAGGAACCAGACTAGAACAAATGGAACCAAACAAAGGGTTTGTTCCCACTTTGCTGGTTAGGGCATAGGGTGAGGATCTATGGCTGAGGGATGAGATGTAGCCACTGACGTATCGGGAGAAGACATATACGCCTGGCCATTCCATATCATACAATGAAGACTGAGGTACATAAGTTGCCTAATATAGCATGATATTCTGTTACTGACTACACACACCACAACTACAAAACATGCAACAGTGCTTTTAGTCAGATTGCCTTCTCCCATTCACAGTCATTTCAGAAGTGCCAGTTTTTCAGTACAGAAAAACAGACATGGAACATATCTCACTTCCCTTGCTCAGAGCACAAACTTGCCTTAACAGTGATAGCTGCTCAATCTTGTGTTTGTATAGCATCTAGCACACAGGAACTCTAATTCTTGACTGGGGACTCAGATTGTTCTTTATTTAAACCATATAAAGACCGTTACAGAAAGGTTTTATGTCTCCCAGTGTAAAACTCTATTGATAGTGCAATAATATACAATAGCATTATGAAACAAACATCCAGAGACAAACTCTGATAAGCCACACAGCCAGCAAAAGCATCCTTCATCTCAGACTCATGTTCTGAACATTCTCCAAGCATCTTACCAACTAGGTGACCCATTTGGTGAGGCCAGAAGGCCACAAACCTCACCCCATGAAGCCATCCCAAACTCATGCAGGCGTTTTCAATAGCATCCTGCCAGCAGCTGTTTGGATTACATGGAAGAGGCAGCTGGAAGCAGTGTACCGAGTACAATCAAGACAGTATGTCAGAGAGGGAGGTGATTTCTTCAACACATTGCTCCACTGCAAATAGCAATAAGGATTTCCACTAAACCAGGACATGGTTTTGCTTACTTTTTTCTTCCTCATCAGGTAACCAAAGAGACCTACAGAATTGAAACAATCTGCTTAAAACTACACTATAACTTTACAGCAAATCAAAAAGCCAAAAATCAGTGGCACCTATGAACTTGGGAGATGCCTCAACCATAAACCCAGTCCTTCTCAGGTTTTACCAGCCTGTGAACACAAGTGATAACCAGGATTCTCAGGCACAGGCAGGATCTCTAGAGTGTGAGAAAACTCAGGGAAGAAAATCCTGAGGAGATCTATCTATCACTTCACACACCATTGCTGACACCGTGTCCAGCAGCTACACTACCACTGCCTAAGGGAGAGCAGACGTTCAGTATCTATTCCTCCACATTTGCACATCACTGGTTTTGTAGACGTTTCACCCACCCTTTATTCTACAAAGGCTCTTCCAGTAGAAATGAGAACTCTGTTGAGCCAGAGGTTGATAATGTGAAAACAGAAGCTATTTAATCTCTTCTGCTCTCAATTTTGCCAAACATTATTGTTAGTATACCATAAAGAACACCACGTGTATGATTTCTGAATAGCCCAGCTCACCACCACCCAGAGATCACTGACACCAAGACCCACTTTCAGATGTCATTCTTCTATTATCCATTCTGCTAGTCACGTTGCCATAGGAGAAGGAAGTTGAGGGTTAACCTGTCTGCATAAAACCAGCAGTCTATTGCATTTCCATTATTTAATGGCTAAGAACTGAGAAAGAACCTCTATTCTGAGGAATGACTAAGCTGGAAGGGAGTTTAGGGGTTCACTCCAGCAATAATCTCTTTTGGTCATTTTGTGTAGAAGACCAGGTCTGTTTTGTAATAATCTTATTTGTTGGAAAAAACAAACCCAAAACCGCCAAACAACAAATAGCTCAGAGAATGCTCCCTCTTTTAGGGATAAAAGCTAGCCTGTTATATGTTATATATAGAAATCGCTTAAAACCTGGCTTTCTTTATTCTGGGGTCTTCTCTTGATCACTTTTGAGACTCATCTTTTATATGAGAGTGTTATATCTTATTTTAGCACAAGTTTTCAACTAAGACTCCTTTTATCATGCCAGAAAGTCTAATACCACAAGAAGGAGTACTCATGAAGACTCACCAGCTATGATGTTGGTCTACAGCGAGGACAGACTATTACCTTACCCCTTCTCTCTGTCTCTAGCAAAGCAAAGAATGACTTGGTGCCAGAAAGGGAGAAAATAGAAGCTTGCAAAAGCCACGGGTTCCCTTTGCAAACACCTCTACAAGAAGGCTGTGAGCTGTGATGGGCAGAATGCTAGCAGCTGTGGCAGGCAAGGCCGGGTGTTCTTGCACGTGGCAGGCTCCAGCACATTTGTTGTTTATTTCTACTCACTGAGCTAAGTCCCCATAGGGAAAGCACTGGTGGGTCTGCACTAATGATTTCCTATTGTCTTCTCTGCAAGGCTGACTATATCCCCCCTTTCTTCTAGGCTTACTTTTCCTGCCTTGCACCATATCCTTCTTCACAGTGCCTTGGTTAAGTGGAAAAACAACTTGCCTTTCGACTGTGCTCTCAAATGCTGAAGAAGGGAAATCAGCTATGTGCAGAGATTCCTTCTGCCAGCAACCTGAGTGCTCACTCTCTCAGGATGTATAATATCAAAGCTCTCTGCATACTTCCTCAGGGAAAGCCACATTTCTCCTTCAACGTTTCCTTACCTGCGCCCTGGCTGTTCTGGTGGGAGGTGTTTTCTATGGGGACGTGCCAGGTTGTGAAGGATGTTTTTTTGGCATGCTTGCTTTCTCTTTTCCTCTGCTTTCAGAAATGCCACCAGCATTGCAGTGCTGTCAGAAACATTATTTGGTTTGAATCCTACCGAGTCTCAACACCTCCAGGCAGAGGTGGCACCGAGTTATCTTCTTTCCATCCCAGGCCAAAAGGACTTGGCTTGGCTTCACTCTGACACCTCGCTGTCTAAATCTGTAGTTCAGATTACTTCCTGACTCAGGATGAAGTTATACTGGGTGTGAATTACAGCAGAAAGTACCCAGAAGACTTCAGGCTGGAATGAATAATATTCTCTCTGTGCTTTGATTTAAAACAGCCTAACGGGCTGCTTTCAACTTTTTATGGCTAGTGTAGCGTTATTGTAGCTGGCCAATATGACTGGGACATGTAGGGAACCCTCTCCTGAGTGACTGGGGTGCCTGTAGCAGAACTGGTGCCTTTTCTCTACACTAGCAGAGGGGTTTTGGTGTCTTTAGAGTAAGCTTTGCCTAAGAAGCCTGCCTCCGTAATGCTGCCCTGCTATATTTAGACCCTCTTCTGGTGTGCCCACCCAGTGCTGTTCCCCTTGTTTGTTTCCTACCAAACAATGAGACCTGAAAGAATTGCTTGGAAAGGGGCCAATGCTCTTGCGAATGAAACTGTCAGGCAGCCAAGCTCTGCTCGGCCCCTTGTAACATACTGTACTGGGAAATGGGAAGCAGTTGTCTTTCCAGCATGGCTCTTTCCCCATGCTAAGAGCCCTGTGGCATGGCCCTGCCCCATGGGCTGTCTTCGAGGAGGTGTCTGAAGGCATAAGGGCAATGCCAAGAGGCAACAGATCAGGATGGCAAGGAGCAATGTAAGATCTGCTCTCTGTTATCCCTCACCCCTCATCCTGTATCCCTGCCAGAGCGTGTTTTAGCAGCAGGTTGTTCCTGGAAAGCCTTTGCTATCTACCCTGATTGTAGTGGAAGCTGCTCATGTACATATAGGGTTGCAGGTGCGGTCAGACGCACTTCTCACTTACCTCGTGTTTCTTTGCTCTGCTCTTGTGGTGTTTGGCTACCACTTTCTACAACATCAGCACTGTAGGAGGAGAGAAAAAGCGGCCCCAGCCCCAATGGTGTGCAGAGCAGGGACTGTGTTAAGATTCCTTTCACTTGTTTAACACAAATGGCGATAAAGGGAAAAACAGAGGAGGGGGGGGGAAACAAAAAACCAACCACACAAACAAAAAAATGACAAGGAGAATTGGGAATAAACAGAGATTTCTTAAAGACAGAGGGGTGTGCCTGACCCACAGCAGCCTAAATGATGAGAACCTGGAGATCGCAGTTTTGCATCCAACTTTATTGCTTCTTTTGGCCTCCGGAGCCAAACCCGCCATAGCCAGAAAAGGAAGTGCATCCCTGAGGGATATTCCAGAAACATCCTTCAGTTAGATCTGTTTTGAGTTTTCCTTTAGGCCCATAAGCATTAGAGATGTCAGAGCTTGCAAAAAAAACCCTCCAAAATAATAGATGTCAACATTTCCAGCAGGGGAAGAAAGGTGCTGAGTACCAGAATCAGAGCAAAATTTAGAGCAAGAGAAACATCATCTAAAAACACTTCTGCCCAAACCACACAGGCATCTGCTCATCCTGCCTGAGAAGAGGGATATAAATCTCCAGGGGGAATAAGGGAAGCGCATGTACCTCCTAGTGCCAATGTCACACTCTCACTCCACTGATTGTCACATACAGAGTGTTCTCTGGCAAGTTTGAGATGCTGGGAAGAATCCAGTGGTTTGAGTTACAATTTTTGGTAATGATATCAAGTATGCGCAACTTGAAAATGGGACCAACTTTTAAGAACAGCTTAGGAGAGCGCCTGCTGGCAGGAAAAGTGCAGCTGGAGGGAGAAATAAGGAGATGGTATTTTGACACCGTGGGCACACAGCACTGATTCATAGGCACTGAAGGACAGCAGTCTTGGGCAGAAACTGTAGGTGAGTGGAGCGTATAGGGAGTGCTTTGAGTGTTATAGCAGGTAAATTGAGTAAAAGGGAGGAATTGCTGCAATTCAGACTGACCCCCAGCAGGCAGGGTCTATAGGATACAGTAAGCAGGACCCTGCGCTGTTGCAATTCAACATATCACTTGAGTAACTCAAAGGTCACTAATAAAACTGAAGGAGCCAATTTGGGATGGCCCTTGTCACAGGAAATAAGACAGTTTCATGGTCACTGGGTCATCTGTGTTGTAATATTGCAATACACAGCAACTGACTGAAAGTCCCAGCTCCTGGATCAGGGGATGTTCTTGTAAGACTCTCAGCTTTCATTAAACTAGCACTGAAAAAAGCTGCAGCCTTCATTAGTGCAGAGGGAACTTTTAAAGATGCAACCCCTAGGAGCTTGGAGAAATTGAGATGGCAGGCTGAAAAACAAAGGCCTGCCTCTATAGCAGCTCCTGATGTGGTGCACGCAGGCTGCCCGAGAAATCTGGGATCCTTTTCCTTCATGCTGCGATAATATAAGGGTTATTTCATGCTTGCTGTTTGTTGCAGAACACAGATCCACTGTGCTCAGTGACTAAAGATCATTTGTGGAGCGTTAATAGTCAACAGGAAATTATATTCTCGTTTTGCCAAATCACTTTATCATGATGCCATTATGAAAAGACTGTTCATCTATTTTAGTGGTTGCTTAGGAGATGTGAGAGGGATTGGCCTGCAGCCACTTCCCTCTTCTGACTCTCCCCAAGATAGCGCTGCAGCCCCTTATCTATAAAGAAACCCACTGGGAGATTGCTTGAGCGGCCAAGGTTTCACACATGGGTTTCTTTTGTGGCCAGGTGGAGGAAGTCCTGAGCCCCAGCTGAACAGGAAACAGAAGAGCTTACCAGCAGGGAGGAGATGGGGAAGAAGAAGGTGGATGAATGACACACTGAGAAGCTCAGGGATGGCAAGGAAACGGCTGCTTGAGGTGATGCTAATTCTCTGAGGAAACCTGCCCTTGGTAGTCGTGTGGTTGGACATTGTTCTGGAGGAGTCAGAACCATTCAAAAAGTGATGGGTTTGGCCTTTAGATGGAATGATCTTCCTTTTACAAAGCGAAGCTGCCCAAAATTATATGAATTTTTGACAGTGTATTAAATGCCTGATCTCACCCCAGCGAAGTGAGGCACGTCACCAGCGCAAAGTCTAGAAGTTTGCTGAAGCCCAAAAGCTCCATTCCTTACAATTTGCAGCCCTTTTACGGCTGCTCTAGGAGGTTTTGTTCCATTTATTCATTATTAGTATGTTTTGATTCAATACCTAATGTTCTGATCAGTGCTACACAGTTCATAGCAAGCTGGAAAACTGAGGAAGACTAGATTTTCTTCTTTGCTCTCACTCTGAATGAGGCTTGAAGGGCCGAGATCTGTTAACTCTAAAACCTTGTAAAACATATTGACCAAAACCAATTCAATTCAGTACCTACAGATAATATGTCCTTTCCTTGCCTAATCAGTTTTGATCAACTTGCCTTGTATATCCTGCACAGCTACTGTGTGGCTTCATTATCTAATAAAAAGCAGAATTAAAATGCTGGCTTTCTGCATCTTAATTGAATTCCAATTCTCATCCCAAAATAGCTTGACACAAATCAAAGGGGAGCAAAAAAAAAATAATTATCATGTAAATAAGCAAAGCCATTCACTATTTTCTAACATAACTAAATGCAAATTATGGATCTGAATAATTGTGAGCAATTAGACTCTTCTATTTACATGTGCAGAGAGCCTAGGCTAGCAAAAACTTACCAAATTTAGCAGAAGGGCTATATTTAGTTTGAAATCAGGATGCTTTAATTCCCAGCTAACAGGAAGCAACCTTTTTAGTTTTGTTTAGTTTTGTTTTCTGGTAATTTTGAGGGGGTTTTGGAAATAACTACAAATATGAAGCATAATTAGAATAGATTGCTCCAATCGTCTGGGGTTTTTTTTTGCTATCTGGTATTTTTGAATCACTCCATCTTGAACAGACATTTATCACACATCAGTCGTGTGGAAACTTCACAAATGCTTTTCTAAGATACCTCAGCTCTTGCCAGCTCACTTTTGTCTCCCTTTGTAAACTGTCTAGGCTACCCACAAAGGAGTTTGAGCTGGATCATCTCGTTTTAGGCTAACCTTTGGAATACGTAACACAGTTTCTAATGTGTTTGCTCATTTCTTCATGGCCAGAGCAGAAGCAGATAGTGGAGACCCTCAACTCATAGTAGGTGTTTAGTAGCCTGCAAACAAAAGGGAACAAACAACGAAACAACAGTTTCTGTTCACCATAGTCTAACACTACCTACCGCTTATCACAGGCATGTGAAATCACAGCCACTCAATACCTGAGGGTTATAAACATGTTTTGAACTCTGCTTTGAAGTCCCACTGCATCTGAGCACTGCTCAGATCAGGGTTAGTTAGGCGCCACACTTCCAGAGGACCTTGAAGCCTCTGTCTCCCCTATCAGACCTCTTACTCTGCCCTTTCCTGGTACACCGCTTCCCCTCCTTTGGATTTTCACGCTATCCTTGGGCACAGAACAATAGCAATTGCTGCAAACATGAAATGGGAGAAAACATCTTGGTAAAACAATCACACACTGGGAGTAGGGTATAAAAAATCAGAAGTGACAGCTCAGCGTGGGGCCCCAGGATCTATGGATTGTGGATAAAAACTGCTTCATTTTCTCTTCTGGAGTCTTACCTCTTGTTCTGTTCCTGAAAAATGCCAATAAGGAGACAGATCCTCTTTGTCATCCCTCCTAGGAAATACATTCCTCCTGTGCCAATACCATCATACCTTCTATTACTTGTGACATATTCTGTATCCTTCTCCCTCCTTTTATTTGGCTCCTGGAGCTCAGAGAATAATTGTTTATTCAGCAAATCTTGTTTCTTTTTCCATTTTTGGAGCATCCCGGAGCAGATTGACATTTCCTTGGGTTCTTTATTGTTATCTGGCAAGTTCTTTGCAGTTTCTTCCTCTCTTCCATGGATTGATTTACTGTGAACTCTGAGGGAGGTACTTGGCTTGTTATGGTTTCAGGCATACAGTCCAGTTGTGATGAGTGAGACCGTACAGCTTGAGAAAAATCAAGAGCATCTGCACGTGCCAATGTCTGACTGCAAGAAGATCATCATTATTACTTTTCATTGCTATTATTATCTTTACAGCTGTATCTTTCACTTAAGAGAAGTGAACCTGAAAGAAGGACCAGAAAAGTGAATCATTTAAATACAGGACTACATGCCATCAAACAGAAACAACCTTTTCATTATATTCAGAACAGGGAATAGCCTCCAGGGTAAAACTCGGAGAGAGAAATGATGACTGAGAAACAATATTGTCAAGCTGCCCACAGCCACTTCATTTCATTGCTATCCTGGGGCACCCTGGTGTTTGCCATGTCCCATCCCAGCCCCTACCGACCTGTAGAAGGTGACTGTGAAGGCAAGCACAGCAGGTAGTCACATAGGAAAGAAACAAAAGGACCCCACCTTTAAACACCCTCTAAGTGTGGGTTGCCACACTAAGGCAATCCCATGAAAGGCTGTCCTGATGTTGGCATGGTATGGAGGGCTCGCAAAGGGAAGTGCTTGCCTTGGCTGACCTCTGGTGTTGCATGCTGGCCACACCTTGCTCTAATGACAGGGTCAGTGGAAAGCACAGATTTGCTGCAGGCTCCCGTAATCCCTGAGCTCCTTCATTTACCCTTCCAGTGAGAGGCAGGGAATTGAGAGGAAGAGCAACAGTTCTTTTGAACAGACACTATCTGAGAGCCAGAGTACTATGGGGGAAAAGCGGAAAACAAGGGAACTAGGGAACTCCACCCTTTCACCACAGAAACATCACAACCACATCCCAAACCCCAGCTAGCTACAGTGTCCTTCCTCGCATGGAGGAGCAAGCCAGGAAGGAAGCCAGGAGAAGTGGGATGTACAGAGACTCAGAGATATTTTTAAACTTGCTGGAGCTCTGGCTGCACAGTTCTGGCCTGGTTTTGTTGGCACAAGGCCCTTTCTCCCCTGGTTTTGATAGATCACACTTGCTGAGGAGGCCCTCCTTGTGTGTCAAGTTGAAATGCTGTGGCTGATGAGGGGACGAGTAACCAGACCCAGCAGCTTTTCTAACCACGCTCGTTCTGCAGCCTGCATGGTTAAGGAAAGCCTTTTCTACAGCCTGCTGCTCTGCGCACAGAAGTAGGACTGCCAGAGAGAACCTGCTGTGATCCTTCAGTGTCTGAAGGGGTTTGACTGAAGGACTTCAAGGCAAGACATCCTTTCCTTCCCATACAACAGCCAGAGCCTCCATTCCATGTGCAGGATACAGGAGGACACCATGCTGTGTTCAACAGACCCTCTGTTCTTACAGAGCTGTGCCTCAGGGCCTCTTACCAGCTTGGAAGAAGGACCACAGGAGGAGGGAACTGAGGAGGAAGCAGTAGGACACATGAGCCATGATTAAACACTGTTTGCACACTGAGCATATGTGGAGGATGGACAGAGAAAGGATTGTGGCTGTAGGCAGGGAGGAATCTTGGGTGCCTTACGGCTTTCAGAGGTGTAAAGTGCCATTGCTAAACAAGAAGGTCAAAACAAGGTGAAATCCTCCTGATTAAGCTGTGGAGGGAGCACACGCCTGTGCTGGCTCTGTGCCTAGAGTACCTGGTCATCCTCATCATTTCATCACTGGACATGATGAAGAACTAGAGGGAGAAGAAGCCCAACCACTTCCCCAACGCAAGAGAGGGCTGAGCTGATCTCAGCCCATGTCATGCTGTGGTGATGTGGTATGTCGTGGTGATGTGGGACATCCTGTGACACAGCCTGTCACAAAGCCAAGATTAAAAATGCTAGTGAAGAAGAGCCTTGATGTGTTCGGTTTTGGTAGAAACAGGAATGATGCAGGTGTGGCCAAACAGAGCCCAAACAGTGTCCTTTCAAAAGCCTAAACTAACAAACTGTGTATTCTCCTACCTATGGTAAGGGCAAGATCCCATCCTTTACCTAACAGCTTTCATGTAAAAGGCATTTGCTTAGATGGGGATTTTTCATTTCTGAGAAGCAATCCCATTTGTGTGATAATAGAGCTGGGGGGGGTGGAACTGGATGATCTTAAGGTTCTTTCCACCTCAAACCATTCTGTGATTCTATGATTTAAGCACAAAGGTGATGAAAAGAAGCACACATCTGAGAAATCAAACACGTGGAAGGTAGTGAGTTCAAACCTGGCCAGAATAACAGTGACACAGACCTTTCCTGAGGAAGGAAACACAGGACTTCCAATAAACACCCTTTGTTAGGGGCTTCAGTGTTCAGCTTACCCAAAAGCGAGCACCTCCACCACTTCCAAACTAAGCCATCCAAATGAATCAGCTGCTCTTGTGGGTTTTCTTACATGCAGAAGGATCCTTGACCCACATGTTGCTCATGCCTTCCTTGTTTCACATCCAAGCGCTGCTTGAGCTGCAGTCCTAAAGTCTCCTCAGCTTTTCACCTTCCTGATTTAGGTTTTAAAGCAACTCAAACTGCCCAAGAGGGAACAGAGAAATTATATAGCCTCTGTTGCTCATAAGTGAACTGCTTCTCTATGGACCTGTTTTAATTGCTTCTTCCATTAATGGTGTGAGCAGGTAGATTGGATTTTTGACCAAAGTCATGGTTAGTAGCTGTTAGTAACTCTGTATGGAGAGAGCCCCCCTTTAGAGATCCCGGTGTCAGCCATAGCTGAAGGTCTTTAAACCCATGTCAATCATTTTCCTGCGGGAAAACGGTTAAAGTCTTCCCTGACGCTGCTTCTGGGACTGCAGCAGGAGCATCACATCGGGACTGCAGCACTGGAGGCAAATGTGGGGTTTGGGACAGCTTGACATCTAGTGGTAACGTGTGGTATAATCCCAGAGCTCGCACAAGCGAGTGCGAGGGTCGCAGTCCCACATCTGGCATGCTGAGGGAGGAGGGTCTCTCCATCCGCAAAGGACACACTTGTAGGCTGCACGTACAGCCACACACAGTATTATGCATCTCATCCTGCAGTGGCATTTGGCTAAGGGAGACAAAGAGTTAAGAAGTAAGACCAGGTCATATTTCATCCAGAGAAGCAACGTATTTTAAGATTAGAGGTTTTATCTCTTTGCTTAGGGTCTCTTAGATCATTATACATTCTTTTACCATGCTAATGAAGCAATAGCAGAAGGGTCTTAACCCAATCAAAGCAATGGAAGATGCCCAAAGGGTTAATTCTGAAGTCTGCTACGAGCCTGAGTTCAAAGAAATTGGGGATATTTCAGCTTCAGGTTTGATTGGTGCCATTTCTGATTGCAACCAGGAGAGTCTTGTGGAGCCGATCTGCTGCTAGGAACTGAATAATGACTGCACAGAGAGAGCTTTCTTTATTAAAAGAATATGTAGGGAAGAGCAAAATGATTGAGGTGACGTGAGCCCAACCTAACGCAGCCCAACCTAACACTGCTGGAGGGTAACAGAGATGGAAATCTTTTTTCCTTCTCCACATTTCCTACAATTGGAGTGGGAAAGTAACATTATCCCTTCAGAAACATGATTTTAGGCCAACCGGCATTCAAAATCTCATAGGGAAATGGAATAGTCTCAAAAAGTTTGGCCAGTTTCTAGCTCTAAGCTTCACTTGGACTGCAAGGGTGAGCAGCAAATCTGAACTTTCAACACCTGCTTCTTACCTGTGCAGATAGATAGTGGTCAGGCAATTGCTCTATCTGCCTAGAAAGATTAGATTAAGTATGTCTACAGGGATTAGTAACAATTAACCAGGGATGAATTTGGCCAAATGTGTACATATACCTAAACAAAATATTAAGAGTTCTGGAGTGTTTAGGGCAATTGTTTTCTTCCTATTTATTTTTAGAGAGGGGAAATAAAAGTAATGCTTAAATCAGAATAGCAGTTATGGGTTAGAGCCAATGAAACCACATCCTCTGTCCTCCAGATGTTGCAGAATGGAGAGACTCCATTCGCCCTTCTTCTCTGGGAACCAACCCCTTTGTCTATGTGCATTAAGGCAGTGGGCAATGCCCAGGCTCTGTAGGATCGTTTTGTGAACTTTATGCACTATAGTGTAAACCACATTTGAAGTCCACTCTCTGGTGCAATAAAATGACATTTGCTCTCTGGGGAGCAATTTCTCAGTCTCCAGAGTGTGTTGAAGTGTGCAGTTTGAACTTCCTCCTAGGATGTTGCTCAGCCGGTCAGCTGAAAACTGCCATTTCAGGCTTTTCCTGGTGGAAAAAAGCCCAAGATTTGTGAGTGTCCAATGGATACATATGGGAATGTTCAACTGAAAAGGCCAAAAGCTTTGGCCTGCTTTATCAACCTGCCTGCTTGGAAACATTCCTGTGTTCAGTAAATAAGTCAGGTGAAGGGCTTGGCTGGCTGAAGAGGCAGGATGACTTGGTTTCCCCTGGCAGGTGGATGTGAACCAGGCTTCTCCCCCAAGTCTGCAGGTTGCAGAAGCCTCCAGGCACAAATGTGGAAAGGAGCAAGAAGCATCAGTGAGCCCTGGTTTGTGGGAAGGGAAGTCTCCTGCTTGCCCTGTTTTCATTCTGCCCCACATCCCAATCACACAGCATAAACAGCCACAGGTAAGTCTCAGTCAAGGCTTCAGATCCTGTTTGCAGCCCTGTTAACACACCTCACAGCTGCTTGCTTCCTCAGCCAGGTGAGCTGGTGTGGTTTCCATGATGAGACCCTTAATTCTAGCGAGACATACAGAGCATCCCCTCCCAGCGTGGAGCACAGAAACCCTGCACAAGCAATTCCCTAAAAGCATTTCACTTTCTTCTCTTTATCACCAGATTTCTATCTTCTTTTTATTCATTCTTTTTTAACCCAGCTGCAGTCAGGAGTCCTCAGGGCAGGAGCTGTGCTATGTCTATCTGCCACAAACATTGGTGGCACAAGACAAAACATAATAGTGTGACCTCTAGAAACCAGGCACTACTGTAGAAAGAGGAAATCTATCAGGAGCAGGAGATACAGGGCACAAGGATCAGCATCTTGGCCAGTGGCAGCTCAAGTGCTTTCTAGCTGGTAAGGATCTTGAAAGAAAATATTGGAGTAGATATGCTTATGCATATACTATGTGATAAGAGGAATATCAGACAAGAGCAGGGAGAGATCATTCATAATCAAGCTATTACTATCAAGGTGAAAGTATCTAGTTTTTTGTTTGTTTATTTTTTTTGGGGGGGAATGGGGTAAAAAGCAGAAAAAATGCCCATTACTTCATAAAAGACATTGTAGCCTTCTCCTACATGTCCCGTCTTTGCAATCAGCCTGTGTTGTTGTGTGCCCATCTCCAAGCCCGGGAACAGCTAGTAAAATCCCTGCTTAGCACTATTGGACAGGAACACAAACGCAGAAGGACTCTAAAATGTTTAAGCATTACTTAGAAGGTGTATAGATCTATGGTAACTTATTATATATGTGTTAGTATTATGTTGACATTGATAACTAGGGCTGTTCTTGCTTTATACAATATTGGTCCCTTAAACACCCGTTGCATTGTGCTGTGATAATACACTGTGGAAAGATTCTAGGCACATGTATAAACTACTGGTGAGTCTGGATGCCGCAGTGCCCAGTGTAAGAACTGTGCTGGTCTTGGCCTTCAGAACAGGAGGAAGAACTAGAATTGTCAATCCTGCTTGTTGAAATCCTCCCTTCCCCTTTCTCTACCCATCATGTCTCCTCTAACAGCCAGACCCTACAGTCCTGTCTAGCTGGGAAAGCATTAAATCCTGAATAATCAACTGAATGCTGGCTTCTGATATCCAGAGAGTCAGTGCTGGTCCTGGTGTTTGGCACTGCAGGTCCCTCAGCCTTAAAGGCGCTCTGTATTGTCTGCACTATACCAACTCTCTATGTTCCTATCCCTCAGCTGACCTCTTACATCCTAAAAAGCACAGTAAAACAAAACCCCAGTGTGTTTGCTATGTAGCACAGTGAATCAGCCCCTCTGCTGCTTATTGCAGGCACAACAGAGCAGGGGCTTTTGCAATCCATTTCTGGATATTGTTCCTATTTATCAGTAATGCCCCTTCAGCTTATAACCACAGCTTCCTTTTCCTGCCTTCAGCCCCCCTGAGCCCACACAGACTGCAAAGCACAGAGCCGGGATGGGTGCATACTCACCAACCACTACCCATTGCACATCCCCTGCAGTGGTATGAGCAAGACCCCCAGCATCACCATGATTTAAACACGAACCAAACAGCCAGGTTAAACCTGACTGCGTGCTTCTGTGACAGTTTACTTCACAAACCAGGCTTCAGACACTTAACTGTCTGCAGCAGCACAGCTCCCAGGCAGAACCCACTCTGTGGTACTGGAGGAGAAAAGCTTTCCATGCCCTTTGGCAGGAACTTCTGTTAAACAAGGCCTTCACAAAGGAAGCACCATCATTGCACTAGCTGGGACCTGTGCCCATCGTGTGCCCGCAGGTCCTTGCCCTGAATTCCCATCTTGCCTCATCTTTAAAGAGCTAAACTGCAGCAGCTCCAGGTCTGGAGCCTGAAATGTTTCTCCCGACAGATCTCCAAAGGAGCTGTCAGGGGAGGATTCTTCTCCCCCAGCTGTGCAATGCCTACGTCAGAGCTTGTCATCTACAATATCTCTTTTTATGATCTACCGAAAGGAACAGGCACTTGAAGGGCATGGTTCAGTTCTTTTTGCTGACTATAAAGGGAGTCCACGGTGATGAGCCTCGCTGCAAACGTCTGCATTCAATCAAGCTGAGGGAGATTAATTCCGTGCCAGTGCCCAAAATTTTGGGAGGCTCGAAACATTTAACCTCATTGCCGAACATTCCAAAATTATCCCACATTTTTGGGGCTGAAAGCATTTCTGGTCTTTGCTGGCAAGCTCAGCCTCTCCCTTCTTGCATGCTGTATGAAAAACAACACATCATCTTGGCATCATCTCCGACTAAAACAGTGGATGCGAGTTAATTGTCTAACACGATTGATGGACTCATTTCTTTATCTGTCTATTTATAAAACTCTTTTAAGACTATGAAGTGCTATAGGAATGCACGTTGTTGTCAATAATTAATGAAGTAACATCTGGTGGGCACAAAGATGGATTAGCATCCCACAAATTAAGGTACACTGTGTTAACTTGAGCACTATTTTTAGGTGAGTGCAGCTCATTACAAGCCTTCACAGAACAGTTTTGCTGAAAGAACAGTCCTTGCCTCTGACAGCTTTTATTGTTGTTCTTGCTAAAATAAAATAGCCCAACACTTTGTTTTCATCAGGATTATTAGAGATAATCTTTCCTCTTGCTCCATTCTACCCAATTACTGGAGCCACCCCAGCAATTGGGATACCTGGTCTCCTGCCAGTGCTCCACCGAGCATCTGTCCTGTGTGCCTTTCCAGTGCCCTCCCCAAAGGGGCAACTTCTGTGTGTGTGTGAGAGATGGTAATGAGAGGCATGTGGCTCCATTTGATAAGTCCAGAGAAATGCGTTGTGCGTTTGGGTTCCGACCGATCCCTCCTTTTCAAGGCTGCGGGAAGTAAATCAGTTGTGTTTTAAATGATCCCACACTCCAGCTGCTGCAGATTTGGCAATTGTTAATGAATGCTGCTCACAGCGTTATCTGCTTGTGGCCATATGGCTCTGCAGGGAGAAACTTCCATCCTGAAGTGTTCTGTGCACACTTCTGCTGTACTCGCAGCACCACTGGAAGGCAACCATCACCAGGCTGGAGGGTGACAAGCAACTCATCTTCAGAAGCCAGTGCATTGCAGCTGGGAATGAGGGAAGATCTTCTTTTTGCTTGTTTTATAGAGGCTATTGGGGCAAATTTTGCTTTCTATGCCAGTGTAGAGCAGACTTTCAAGGCCTCATCTCCTAATGATGTGTGGACAGCATACTGCTTGGCACCCTAATGCCTGAAATTAATCCTTTCTGAACACATACTCTGACTTGGAAACTCTCTGATGCCCTTCTGAAGGTTCAGAAACCTTTGGAATGAATGTCCATTCCTCCTTCCCATATTGCAGTGCCAAAATCCTATCTCCTGTGTGTGGCTTTATCATGTTGACTGTAGACTAAGAAAAGAGAGAAATGGGTTAAAAGGGACCTCAAACGTTCATTTTATCCAACTCCTGCCCAAAAGAGAATTACCTGTATCTGGGCAGATATTTATCTAAGTTTATCATAATGCAAACTCACCCATCCCAGGCAATCTACTTCAGTACATCTGTAGCCTTACCCATGAAACTTTAATGCCCAGCTTGAATTCCTCTTGTTACAGTTCACTGCATGTCCTTTCCTCAGCACAGATACTGAAAAAGGATTATTCCCATGGTTTTTTGCAATGGCCTTCTATGCGTTGAAAACTGTGCATCGCATCCTCCTCCTCAACCAATGTCATTTTCTGTCGATGGAGCTCACCCAGCACTTTATCTCACAGATCTTGTTTTCTCAGCCGCTGACCTCTGTTGGCACCCTCCTCCTGGACTCTGCCCAGTTGATCCACAGACACTCTGAAGTGTGATTCCAGTCGTCAAGCTGAGCTCATACCAATACTAGTGCTGAAGAATTACTTCCCAAGCCTTAACAGGAGTCTAGCCATACTCCTCATTATGGTCTTACACCTTTTCACAGCAGTGTGACATAGATGATTCAGTCTTACTTTGATCTGGTGGAAACCCTTTCCACACACCCTTTTCTCAAGTCCTCCTATACAGGTCTGTTACATAGATGGCAACAAACAGTTGCTTTTCAGTATGTAAGGGACTTGCTTCTCTTGGAATGTTACTGACTTTCCCTTTGGAGACGTGAAAATCCTCTCTGGCTCCCAGATACACCTGAGAAGAACAATCTCCAGTATCCTTAAAATGATTACACCAGTTTACATAGCTGTCCAGAAACAGGGTTCTCCATGTGAGGTCCTTTAAACCCATGCGTGAAGATTTCTTGGCTGGCACCAGCTGGGTCTCAGCAGCAGAATGGAGCTCCCTCCAGCAATGGGCAGGTCAGGAAGGGCATGGCTTGAGATGTGGCATCCCGTAAGTGTGAAAGAGAGTTTTGTTGTTGGGAAGGGAGGACTTAGCATACTTTAGAGTGACAACACTTATGAGAGCCCTTTGTTAGAAAACCAGTGGCACAATTAGTGTATTATCTTCTCTCGTTGCTTTACCATGCAATGGAGAGCTGTAATGGTCCCTTTAACATTTCCCTGCAGCTTCAAGTAAATGCCCCTTGGAGCGTTATTCTAAGAGCTTCAGAGCAGGTCGATGTAACCAGGCAGGGATGATTGAACTACAGACCAGCTGAGCTGAGTCAACCAGTGCTTGTCTTCTGTCCCAAGGATTTTCCTTTGGTGGAGGAGGGTCCTGCCTCCAGTTACACAGCTCAGTAGTCTGAGACACAGCTCAGAGAGGAGCTCTTCAGTGTCCCAGGGGAGGCAAATAACTTCCAAAGGGGCTGCTTCACCATTCCTATGACTGTTGGTGTATGTGGCTGGAGGTGAACACCCAGAGGAAGGCCCATAGCAAATGATGGCTGTGTGAGGAGGACATGGCAATGCTCTCCACAAGGCAGAGGACAACATGGAATTGTCAGCGTCTACACTTGGTGTCAGGATCTGGCAGACAAAGAATCATTTGAGCTCAACTCTTTGGCAAGCTAAATGCTGGGATCAAACACACGTGCCTGTAAGATATTCATCATGCACTAGATGCATTGTTCCTGGAGGATGGTGCTTCACACAATGTACAGCCCTGTCTCAGCATCTGTAATTAAGGGGCTGAAGTTGGGGAGAAAACCAGAATCATAAGGAGAGAATTCCAGGAAATTTAATGTCCTACTATGCTTAAAAAAAATACCACTTTTTTTCTCAACAGAAAATCTCTAACTCCTCTAAAATGAAGCTAGCTGCTGCTCTAATTCCAAGTGCTCTCTTCTTGACTTGAAAGAGATTGCAGCAACGCTTTGATCTACCCCCAAAAGCCACTGGGAATAGCACAAACTGCTCAAACAGGCCAAAGCCAAGTAAGGAGAGGACCCGTACACTAAACAAAGTAAAGAAGCATCCTGGTTCCTAGACTTTCACCAGATCCACCCTGCACCCTGGCAAATCTATAGGCTCTTGGGAATGCTTCTGTTCAACAACCACACTCTCTGGAAGGTCTTGTGCTGTTGGGAATGTTTCCTTTCCCTTTCCAGATCACTCTATCCAGCCTTCTAATTACAGCTGTGTAGATTATTTTTACAAATCAATTATCTGACTAATTCAAGCCTTTATCCAGCACATGAATCATTAACAAACAGACTTGCTTTTTGTTGCCCTTGGTAATTACTTCATGAATGGTTCATGCAAATAAACTTCAGTCTGTGGGAGGTGCCGGCTGCTCGCTCCCTTCTCCTGTTCAGGAGTGACTCTGTTCAGTAAGTGGCTCTCTTGCTGATGCGTTGTGCTTTCCTGCTCTCCAACTGCACATCAGGATGCTTTTAATGCCGAGATTTTTCCTTCCTCATGCAGCAAATACCCCTGCCGCAGCTGCATCCCAAACGGCGCATGCCAAGCAGAACCCCATTCACACCAGTCCTCATGAATAAGAAACAAGAGTGATTGGGGAGGAGTGGAGATGAGCAGCTGTGCAGAATCTGAATGAATATTCACTGATTCCCTCTTCTGCAGCACCTGCTGTCTGTCTCCTTCTTATGAGCAAATAACATTTGAAGTGTGTGCAGGAAGCACTAGACAGTGGGATGCCATGTTTTAATAGGGGCTGGCACATAGAATTTAACAAGTTTTAATAGTGTTTCCAGACAGAAACACAGATCCTCTTGATTATTATAATCCCTGTTGCTGCCTCGTCTTCACAACTTATGCTTTAGTCTACACCAGCCCTGTCTCTCTGGGGCATGCAGCTTGGTGTATCCAAAGGAGCCAGAGGAATAGCAGAAGTTTTCAAGCTAGAGAAGCTCTGTTCATCATCTATCATAGTACCCTCTCTAGAGAAGTGATCAGATAGATGTGTTCTAAGATGTAGTTAAACAGCTGTTGACACATCCCATGTTTTCATGTATACTTTGGAAAGAAGTGCCTTCCTGACAGTGATCCACTTAGACCTTAACACATGACAACTGGTTTTCACCTACTGGGTAGCCCTGAAAATCCTGCTCTTTTGCATGGGTTAATTTCTTCCTCTCTCCCTGTCCTTGATTTCTCCCTAACACACTGTGCTGTTCTATGTTGAATCCACAGCTGAGTGATGTGCATCCTTTGTGCCCGTGCATTGCTGTCTGTAGCCCAAAGCAAAAGAAAATGCTTTCTGCTCTTTCCAAAACAAAACCAAAACTAACAAAAACAAGCCACAAAAACTTGGAATAATCATTTCACCCTTAGCCCCAAGGCAATCATTCACAAAATGCTATGAGCCAGCTCCCTGTGATGCTGTGTTCGTATCCTCTGCTTAAGGGTGCTCCTCCATATTTAATTTTCATCTCCCATGTGCTGAAGCCATTAACAGACCTTAAATACCCTGATAGGTTTACCTGAGCCCTCCATTCATGCACCTTCTGCCCATTAGCTCAGACCTAAGCTTAAATGAAGCTCTGGGCTGTGCTGCCCATGTTGTTTGTGTCTGTCCTGGCTTAATTGTTTTTCCAGAGAGATGCTGGATCTACCTTGTAGAAAGGTTTGGTTTGTTCCCTGGAGGGACCTTGGACTTCACTCTTCACCTTATCTTGTCTGGGCTGTCAGTGCACCCTGTCTCTATCAGCATCCTGCCTAGTGCTGCAAGAGTGCCGGTTCAGGGTACACCCAATGCTGCAATCACCCTTGCCTACCTTTTGTCTTCCCTCATACTATCCTCCTGGTGGGTTTATGCCATGAACAACATCCTCCAATGGCTTCTCATTGACTCAGTGTTGCACCAGGGGTTGACAGAGCTGAACAAATACAGAAACCTGCATACACACCAAAATGTGTGATTTGTTTTCAAGGTAATAAGATTACCTCAAATCTCCTCCACCCAAAAGTAACCATGAGTAGCTACCAATGGTTGTCTCTTGTGGATGATCCTGCCCTGCTGCTCTTGAGGAACAGACCAGCTCACAGAAATGTCACCACAGTTGTCCCCCATATACCCAGTCTCAACAGAAGTGATGAAAGCTGAAGGAGTCTGTCCTACATTTGGACTATTCAACTCTCCTATGGAAGATGAGGGATTTCAGCACCAGCAGCTGTCAGGCTGACATGTTTCAGCAGCAATAAACTCAACAAAGAGAGTGAAGGGCACTGTTATAGACAATTAACCTGATTTTAGACTATATATAACCCCCATATGTACTGCAGACATTCACAGAGAGATATCTGCCATGGTATAGGGACTTCTATTGCATAGGAGCCCTAAGCTGAAGGTGGGAGAGTGTCTTGCGAAAGCAGTGGAGGAGCTTGCTGTGCCAAGTTCATCAGTCCATAAAAAGCCATCACAAGAAGCTGTCTGTTTTAAGAGGCTATTTGGCTCCTTTTTTCTTCCAAAGGGGTTTCATTTATTATTGTGGTTAGAGTGAACTGTTAATATGTGCATCAAAGGCTTTGCTTTTCCTTTTTTTTCCTGGACAAAACTGGGTTTTCAAAGGAACGGATGCTCATGAGAAGTATTTGTTCCCTCGGAGATTTTTTTTTCTTCAGAATTAAAAATAAAGATAATTGATTCTTTTCCAATTTTTGTTTGTTTAGGCTGAGGAAGGGGTATTAAAACAAACAGAATCCTATTAGAGCTGCAATAGGGTGAAATTGCTTGATGTGACTGAAGAAAGATGGTCCACATGGCACAGAAATTATGATTTAGTGTTCATTTCAAACTGAAACAAAGTTGGGGGAGGAGAAACTTTGGAACAAAATGAAAGCTGTGTATTTGGCAGGGGGACATCATGTGTGGAAAACGACTGCCTTATTTTGCTAGTCCTAATGAAAGGTTTGGGTAAAGCGATGGGAGTTTATTGTCACTTTTAGTGATGCTCATCAATTTTAGTCTGAGCTCTAACTGTGCCTTTCACAGCTACAGACTCCCCATTGATATTCTTTTTCTAGACCTTGGCTTCACTGAACACAGTGAAGCTTCCAAAGTGTACATTGCAAGGAGTGAAACTAATAGCAAGATTGCAGTCAGCTAAGAGAGCATGCCAGACTGATCTGGTCTAAACCCCTGCTCAAAGCAGGTCAGCTACTGAAATCAGACCAAGTTGCTCAGGGCTTTGTCTTGAAACTATCCAAGAAGAGAGACTGCACATGATCCATCAAACTAATGGTTAACAACCCGAGGAATAGCATCCTGAACCATATAATCCATTTTATGTATCTGTTTATCTACTCATCTTCCCACCATAGCAATATATCTGATCATAGCAGGAGAATGTGATGCTCAAAGAGCTGTTCAGAGAGGAACTGCCTCTGGCAGATAACTACCCTGCTGACTGACCACCACTTCCCTGCTGTCTCACTGCAGGATTTGCATTCATTCACTGCTAAACATTCAGATTCTTTGGTGATAAACATGAGCAAGGTCAAATAACAGACTGAGAAGCTCTCCATGTCATTTTAAAATGCATCATGTCTAGCAGACTCTTTGAGATTCTGTGTAATCCGCAGGTATTCGCATGGAGTCCTAACCTCTTTGTACATTACTTTGTAATCACCTGTGCTGCTCGTTGATGGGCAGGCTAACATCACTTACATGCTGTCTAAAATTCAGAGGCACAAGTGTTCCTAATGCCAATGATATACTCAATGCTAAAGATTCACATTTCATACTTGTGGGTCCATTATTGTAGCTCAGTGCCTGTTATAAGCACCTAGGGAAGATTTCTGTGTACAGTAGACCTATCTAAAACATGTGGTGTCACAAGCAAATGGTAAAGTTCTGCAAATTCCTACTGTAGTCATGGCTGTAATGGAGGTTGGGGTTTTTCTCTAGGACTGGATTGGTTCTGCCCCAATATCAATAACCTCAGGTCACTTTCAACAGCAAAATAATCAGGTGTGTTATTCACACAGCTGCCTAACTCCTGAACCAATTGGTGAGCCGTGCACTATAGCTGTACACTGAGAAACTAGCACTGAACATTGGAGAGTACAACAGATGGGAAGGTGGATGCAGACTCGTGTTACTGCCTGTTTCATTACACACTCATGAGCCTGGGCCCCGTCTGGTGAAGGTGATGCTTGCTGCTTTTGAGATAACAAGCACAGTTACATTTTTCATTCAACTGGTGCTGGCAGACAGCTTCAGCACATAGCCATACACTCTTTTATCTACACTGGCACATGCCAAGATAGATAGAGCCTAAGTGCCTGTACATCTAGAAGCTTCATCCTTAAGTCCTTACAGGAACAGGAAAATCTCAGAGTCAGCAGGAAGGCTGCCAGCACTCAGGCCAAGGCTGCCTGTGAGTGTGTCTGCACTGCTGCTTTAGGGACACAAGAACCCTGCTTCCCCTACTCTTAAAGTCCAATTGCACCTTTTAGGGATCCAGGAGATGGTGGAGAAAAGCATGCTGAGAGGTGAGCATAAGGAATCAGTGACTCCTGACTTCCTAAAAGTTCTTGGTTCTCATTTGCCACAGGATTATGTTATGGATGACCAGTATATTTTATATGAAATAAGAATCCCTTGTTAAAACAGTTAATGATGCATAGCGCTAAAATACACCTTCAGAAATGGTTACTGGCAAAATAAAGTCCTTTAGCATCCCTTTCTTTAACATAACCTCAACCCAATAAAAGATGCTCACATTTGCAGCTAACTGAATCCCACCTCTATAAATAAGAGACAGGTACTTGGAAAATGCACAGTAACACAATAAATGACAACTTTCTTGAAAGTCAAAAGTTCACCTCTCTGAAAAGCCAAGATGGATGGGCACTTTGTGCAGCACAGAGGGTGTCAGGTGTGTTACTGTTCTGGGGGAAGGCAAGAGATTGTACTTGAGATATTCCATTTTAGTGCATTTGAGAGAAATTCTTTATCCATTTACTCTTCCAGCATCAGTAGCAAGAAAGTGCTCATGAAAGAGATTACTGGAAATACAAAGCCATTCAATAAATCAATAGTGTGCTTTCACTTGGAATACTGTGTTCAGTCCTAGTCACCAGCTATCAAGCAGTTCCAGTAGCAATGGAAGAAGTTTAGAGGTGGGTGACATGAATGATTATCTACTTGAGAGGCTGCTGTTAAAGAAAGATTGAGAAGGGTGAGATCCTTTAAAGAAGAGACAAGTAAGAATAGGTAGGTTAGGGGAATATGAAACAGCAAATGGAACAGAAAAAGTAGAGCTAGCATTTCCTGGGACTCTTTCCTCTGTGAAAATTCACAGCCTGGATCATTTTTACAAGTGATTTATTACCTATTATTATCATAACTACTGTTTCATAGAGCATCATTTAAACCTGTTTGCTTTATAGACAGACCTAAAGACAAGAAGCACCCCCACAGCATTCAGGCTCACTGTCTTGCAGAGTTGTAACCACTCTCAGTCAGCACAAGCCACCACTGAATGAATATTTCTGCAATCACAAACATAAGTTTCAATAAATATTTCTACCGTCATGTATAAAGTGCTGTATCCTTCTTCCTTCGTCTGTCTTCAACTGCAACAAAGCATGAGTTTTCAGTAACCTGATCATTAGGGACAACTAATACAGGTTCTGTAAGATTTGGGGGTCAGTGAGATGATTCCTTTGAATGCATCAGTGTTCAGCAGCTGAACCTTCTCTGCCTTTATGGCAGTTTTTGCCTTTCTTTGTTTAGATGCTTCAAAGTCTTTAATAGTCTTTGGTCTTACATTATGTGAGGTCCAAGGGAGGAAACGGTCAAGTCACATAGCTACGTGGGCCTTGATCTATAAGAGCATTGTGATACAGTTGCTTTTGGAAAGGGCTACATAAAGTCCCCTTGGAGAGTTCTTACATTCATATGTTCCTAAATAATTGCCCATCTAGTTGTAGATTTTTCCAGTTGACTAGTTAGCAAAGTGTGTCCAACATGAAAGCATGTAGCATTTTGCCCATTGCAAGCTAACCTTCTGGTCATACTCCTGGATCTTCCTGCTTTAGGTTAAATCTGACACATAGTACAGTTTACTCCTCTTAGTTTCCTTAAGTGTTATCTGCTATTTCTTTTATTCACGATGAATAATATCTTATTCCCTCTGCTGTCTTCCTGAAACAGAGCCGCTAGTGATGCAGCAAAGTACAGCTACATGCTGGGGGAAGCGGTGGAATTTGTGTCATATTATCTCAGGGTCTGGTAGAATAAATCCTGACACTTCAGTCCTGAAGGCATGGACCACATTTGCACTGGGAGGCTTGCGGTGTAAATCGTGCTCTGCTCAGAGCTTAGGCAGTATGAACTGTCATGTCCTGAGGTGGCTCTCTCCAAGAGCGCTCTTGAAGCACCACCAAGGCACGTTGCAATGCAATGCTGGGATTATTTTTGCCTGCAGTGTTCTCTGGGACATCACAGCCCCACAACTTGAAGGGCCAGGAAAGACATAACAGCCAGCTGACACCATATCCCCATCAGCCCAGGGTTTCAATCCAGAACCCTCTGCCACCACTGGGGAACTTTTGTGACAAATAGGTTTCTCTTCAGCCACACTACTGTTAAACCATTTTGCTTGTAGCACTGCTGACAATCCAGCCATGATTAATACTGTTCAGATGGAGCCGTGCTCCTCTTCCATTTTATCATGCAGGCAGCAGCATGAAAGGCTGAGGAAACAGCTGATGTGCCCCTTCCTCTTATGTGTTCTCTTTGAAATGCTTGGCTCAGCTGAGAGGTGACCAAGCATCTCCTGAATGATTTGCATTGGAGTAGGCACCTGAGCTTTTCCTCAGCCCAGAGTGACACAAGTGCTGGTACTTGGTGACTTGATGTTCACAATGAGTTGAATGTGACAAGGGAAGAGATGAATCATAGGCAGGCAAAAGAAGTCTTTGCAATCTGAGGCAAAGGAGTAAAGGTACCTATCCAGACCCATGTTCAATGGCAACGGAAACCATGGCTTGCAGCACACTGGACAACAGTATCCCACAGTTTTGCATAGAGACCGTGTTGTGAACATATACTGCAATCAGATTTCAGACTAATTGCCATTTTACTCACTGCATTTCCCAGATAAACGCTCATTACCCTCTTGGGTGTTTACTGTTTGTTTATTGCATATGAGCAAATAACATCTCTGTCTGGTGTTGCGCTGAGTAGTAGAAATGTCAGAGATTGTGGCTGAGAGTCTAAGCTAATGATTAGCATGGACTAAAAGCAAGTTTCTGATAAAGGTATGTGTTATGCTAGGAAGATTTGGCTTTTCTTGCTTTGGTTTATTCCCTATTAGCCACTGCTGAGCAAACACCGATGAGTCTTACCCATACAGAGATGGTGAAGACACTGTCTGTTTAGAATCTTATATTGCTCCAGGAAGAACCAATATTGGTTCTTTGGCTTCAGCTGGCTCCTGGAGAACCCAACAAATCTGCTGTGGGTTGGAAAACCAACTTGTCAGTTGAGTCAGCTTCTCCTTCCTGTTTATCCTTGCGACTTGAAACTGATGAGTGAGATCACAACACCTGTGTGATTGGTTCTTTATGGAAACAGGAACATTTTCAATGGCTTATACTCTAATTTTAATCTGTATTTTCTCTCTATCTGTATAACTATTGACACTGCAAGATCTCCTGTCTCAAATTTATTATTTGGTATGTCCTCTGCTGCAAAGATTTTTCTCCCATCTTTCTGTCCCCAGGAGGCTACAGAGGAGCCATCCTGTTATGATGGACAATTGCTCATCTGATTTGCCTTATGGCTACTAGCTGAAGGACTCTGTGCCCTCCAGAGCATTTGCGCAGATGCAGCTGTGGCCTGGACTCTATCTCATCATCTTTGGACCAAAGTACAAGAGGTATCTTTCCCACTAACTCCCCACACATCCCCCTGCAGCTGTATATATGAGAAGCAAAGACATTTTTGCCTTCCTTGATTTAGTATGTCTTGGCATTAAATATCATATCATGAGTTTACTGAAGACAGACAGACTTGAGAGGTGCCGAGCTCTAATGCAGTATGTTTTATTTGTTACAAGCAAAAACGCAAGCCATCTTCAAAGCTTGCCTCTAACAGTGCTATAAAACACAGATGCTAATACAATCCTGATACCAGACCTGTGATCCACACCCTGAGAGTCAAGCCACAGAGAGCAGGAGTGAAAAACTGACACTGAGCTCAGCACATCACAGATAAACTGCACTAATGTGGCAGCCTACATGGGGAGAAACGTTTCAGCTGCTGCTGTTGCAGTGCAGAGACTCTGTAACAAGCAAAAGCAATCGGCAATTCTCACTGATATAACTGGCATTGCTGAAACCTGGTGGGACAATTTACATGCCTAGAATGTTAACATCCATGGGTTTAATCAGTTTAGGAATAAGTGAGAAGATAAAAGAAGTGGAGGTGGCAGCGTGCATTAAAGACATCATTACTTGATTTTGAGTTATTGATAATCCAGAACCAAAGGATGTTGAATGCATACGGATTAATGTATAAACCCTAATAAAACCCAGGAGGAATGCTGGTCCAGGAATGTTCCAGACAGCTAAATCAAACCAGAAAATAAACTGAGCTATTCTTTAAGCACCTGTCTCTTTTTCTTACTTACTGTGAGAAGGAAAAAATGAAAGCACTGTTTTAAGGAGTTTTGATTGTAAGGACGGATGCTGGAGCTGATAGAGTTTGAAGGCTTCTAAAATTACAGCTAGTAATGACTGTGTGATGATTACATGAAATGTGGGCAAACAGAGGGCAGTTAAAAAGAGCTAATTCCTCAACAGCAGAAGAAAAAGACAAGTGAAATAGATGCGGGGAAAATTAGGGATGACAGATGAATCAAGATTGGCATGGTCTGACAGAGGAGTTTGCTAGAATAAAAGTATGGCTTTGCAATCAACAAAAGGCATGCTTTGGCTGAGAGCTCATCATCCTTATTCAGCTGCAAAGTCAAAGCAGCAATCAGAAACTGGAAAGACATGAATGATAACTGGGTTATACGGTATCAAGCTGACAGTCAATATAAATTAGGAGTCATGAATAGAGAAAATTGATAAAGGAAAATAAAAAGAAGTTGAAAACAAGTGGCTGGTAGAGCTAAGGACCATAAGGAGAAGTTTAAGTATGTTACATGGGTTCATGATTAATGGAAGTAATACTTTGTTATGTATTGGAAAAAGGGAGATTGACTTAAGTACTTCTTCTCATCTGTATCAAAAACAATAGTCATAAAAGGATGAAGTACTCTCTGGTACATTAGTGTCTGAAGATATTAAACATCACCTAGAATAGATATTTTAATTCTTCCAGATCTGAAGGACTTGTACTCAAGAGTCCTAAAGAGTTTGCTGTGTCAGCTATTGATTAGAAAGAGTAAACCGCAGTAAACAAGTCTTGGCATGGAGGGAAAATATGAGAAGACCAGGAGAACACTAATACTATATTAATGGAGGAGAAGATGCAAGCAGTTTGTTCCAAGTAATGGTAGGTCAGATAGCCAGATGGCAGCTGCTGACAAAGTAATGAACTGAACTATGATTACTGCAAACCAGCACCTTTTTCCTGAAGAGAACATGTCAAACCTGTTGCGATTTTCCTCAATTCACAAGTTTAGCTGATGAAGACATACATGCAGATTTCTGTTCACTTAGGAGTCACGACGTTCTGATTAAAACATAGACCTACAACATCCATAAAGCATATCATAAATGGATTAAGAGCAAATAGCTGTAAGACCTCTGAAAAGAGTTGTCAGGAAGAACAACTCTTCAAATAGGGATAGTGCCTCACACGTAGCTCCACAATCAGAACTGGGCTTGATGCCTAATGATCTGGAAGTAAATAAAGAATCACAGCCAGTAAAGTTTATAGAGAAATAAAGCTTGACAGAGTAGTAAATATAAGGAAAAAGGCTCTGAATTGCATTCAGTAGCAAGTGGGGGCTTACAGACAAAATGCCTTTTGATGTGGTTCAGTGCAAAGCTAAGAGGATAAAATGCAAGCCATTCCTACCAAAAGTACCTCAGTACACATCGACTCTGAAGAGGAGGCAGTGGCTATGCCGGGCAAGCAATGATCATCTTGTGCCATCCTGTGATAAAGGGGGCTAATAAGAGCCTTAAATGCAGAAGAAAAAAAAATATGCTTCTTACTTCTTCGGTGTAGAGAGGCTGTTTTATGTTTGTATAAAGGTAATACTGAGAGTGAATCTAGACTAGTATGTTCTGGTCTGGTCTCAATGCCTTAAAGGATGCTGAAAAAAGCCAAAGAGAAAAGCAAATAGCCAGTGAAATGTATTTAGAGGGCTGGAGAAATTGCCTTACAGTGGGAATCTCAGTGTTTAGTGTGTCCAGCTTATCAAAAAGAAGACTGGGAAGTGACTTGATTGCAATGTACAAGTACCTTCATAGGGAGAAAATACCAGCTATTGAAAGGGTCTCTAATCTAGCAAGAAAAAACAGAGCGGGAGTCATTGACTGGCAGCTGAAACTGGACAAATCTGTGCTGCAGACGAAGCATGAATTTCAACAAGGAGGGTGTTAACCAGAAAATGGCCACTGGCATACGATACGGGCATCTCGTCCCCCACCGTACTTAAATCAAGACTAAATACTCATCTGAAAGAAAGATGGTTTCATCAAACGCAAGTTTCTTCCTGTCGTTACAGTGGCAACAGAATTGGAATATGGAAGACCTGTGGTGCACAAAAGGTCAGGCTGCTTGATCAAACTGTGATTCCTTTTAACCTGAAAGTCGGCAGACCCAGGAATTGCATTTGTGCTCAATTGGTCAAATGAGCCATGCTGTAAAGAGCTGATCTCCAAGAAATAAAGAGGCAGCCTGTTCCTGCCACCTGTGAACCTGTTGTTCCCCTCTCCTGACCCTCCGCCATGGATGTACATGGGGAACTTGGAGAATCAAAAAGAGTACTGTGGTGCTCCTCCATCTTCCTTTCTGTTGCCTTTAGAAGCTTGGGTAGCAATCCCTAAAAATCGACAAAACATAAGCACAAAGTCCTCTGTGGCATGACGTTGTGGAGAGTTTTGAGCTCATTTCTGTCATCTAAAAGATTGTCTTTAACCCAAGCCCTTCAGTATCACTTGGTAATATTGTGTTGTGTTGTAGCGTAGCAGGGAGAGGTTTTGTCTAACTCTGGGCCAGCTAAAGGCAGCTGCAGAGCCATAAAAGATCTATAATCCCCAGGACAAACCTGCACTGCAGTCCAAAATAATTCTTCCAATGCAGTTTGGGGCTGTTTTAGTCATCAAGTCAGATTGGCTGCATAGCACAGACCATAGTGTGGTAAGAACTGCCCGGATTTAGGGGGAATCTCCAAGACCAACAGACCATAGAATCCTAGAATAGTTAGGGTTGGAAAGGATCTTAAGATCCTCTAGTTCCACTACTAGGTAACATTGCACTACACAACCTATTTGAGGTATGAACATGTGCACACTGTGGCCTGGAGAACGGCTCCTACAGGTCGAACTCGCTAACTTCTCCCTGCAACCTGAGCATAGGGAAAAGAACGGAAAAAGCCAAAGGGAAAAAAAATCAACTCCATCTTGCAGCTTATTATTAATCATATGCAGTTTCCCAGCATTTCCAGAGTAGTTCCTTGGTTCCCTCAGGACCATGCCTCAGCCTTATGAATCAGAAACAAGCTTTTCTCTCTCTCTCTCTCTCTTTTGCCACATCATTTTTCCATTCTTTTGCCTCTTTTCCCCTCTCCATCATCATACTCCTTCACTCGTTTCTCTGACCCCTTCTTTCTCCATCTCCTCCTTTACAGTTTCTGTTCCCTGCATCTTCTCTTCAATCATCTCTCTTGCTCCATACATTTTGCTGTCGTATTCCCTTCCTTACAGCTCCACAACAGCAGTGCCCTGACACAGAAAAAGTGATCTGTTCCTATAAGAATAATACAGCTGCAGCCCCGGCCTATTTAATGAAAGCCTTGAGTATATGGCAAGAACAGCTTGTGAGTCCCTGAGGTAAAGGTAATATTTTGTATTAATATTTGATATCTTATTTAGGATGCTAAATTAGATGCGTGAAATCTCTCAGGAAGAATTGAAGGCAGAGTTCTGTTTAAATGATACAGTGCTAAGCCAAGCTGCTGGACCACCCCCTCTTGACTTGCAGCCAGACCTCTCTGAGCTGCCCTGGTTTTAGATGGAGCACAACCTGTTCTCAGTCTCAGAACCAGGGGAATAGTATTGATGAAGCCCCTATATTGCTTAGGTTAACGTTCTCTGCAACTATGTCATCCTCTGACCTTACTCATGAATTATGTCTTTGGTGGAGTGCCTAACCCCAAATGCTGAGTCAGATCCCTTCCCACATACCTTAGATCAAGCAAAGACTGTGCATTTTCTTTCTTTCTCTCTCACAAGCACACACTATACAGAGGGACTTCACCCCCTTTCCATCCACATATAAGTGGCAGGGAGAATTAAAACTCTCTATAACTTACTGTCTCAAAATCCATAAAGCCAGAGTAATTTGGCCCCTATTGAAGATGAAATGTTTGAGGTAGTTCTAGCAACAGCCTCCTTAACCTTCCCCAGACTAAAAGGGAAGTAGATCTGGGCATAAATTGTTCTCATTTCTTTCTGTACTTGGAGGGGTGGGAGGGAAGGTTGATGCGTTCTCTATTTGTCTCTCTTCTAGCCCTACCTGGAAAATCATCTCCTTTCCTGACAGAAGCTGATGGGATAGGAGGGAGTAAAGAATAGAGACAAAATCTGCATCCTGCTGAAGCCCTCATTGCCTTTTCTGTCCCAGGAGAGACTGGGGAAGATCAGTCCTTCAAGCCATAGGCATGGCTTGTGTTCAGACAGGCATCAGTGCTGCAGAACTTGTAATCAGACAGGAATCACAAGGCTTGGAGGAAAAAATGATTCCTCTGGCCTGGAGTTTTGGTCTCTAGTGGTCAGAGCTACCAGAAGCTATGGTCCCTGTGTACTGCTCCTCGAAGCTCAATTTCCCATCTACTCTGCCCCAGTCACGCTTAGGACAACAGCTCCTCACTGCATGTAGGCTTTGCTTCACCCTGGCAGTTGCTCAGATCCGACCAGGTTCCTCTCTTGAGGATGCAACATCTCAGCATGGGCATCTCAGCAAATGGGGCAAGGGGAGGAGGGAGTTACCTGCCTCACAAATACCCAGAAGGGCACTAACAGATGCAGTGAGAAGAGAAAACCCACTCTATTTTGCCTTTTGGGCTTGGGTAGACTGACAGGCACAATGAAACGTGTGGGTGCTGCTTGGCAGGCGTGAATTGTTCAGGCAAGCTACAGGACACATATTCAGTTGTTTAAAACTGTCTCCACACATCAAACTTCACCACCCCTTACACAGTTTTTATTGCCGCAGTCCTCGCATTGAAAGGATTAATGTCATCCAGACCTGGCTGCTTTGGACATTTGCATCAAGGCTCCCAAGTTGACATTTCCTCTATGGTCATTTCCTTCCCGAGTCATTTAGAAGATCAATACAAGGAAGGGGAAATTCTGGCATCCTTCAGGTGAAGCAGTGTCCTGCCAGTGAAATGACTGACACTCTGTGATCCCTCTGTACTAATATACAGTGCACTGCCCTCTGACAAGCAGAGAAATCCCACCCAGGGCCTGGGGGCAGGTTTGGGAATGAGGTCTGGAAAATCAGAAGTTAAACTCTGAAGGTGACTCACTGCATGACCCTTGCAGGCAAAGGAGCTTGTTTTTCTGAGTGGCAGTTAAGGCTGATGGCAATGACATAGCTAGAAGAAAGATGGGGGGGTGTGGGGGGGTGTGTGTCTAAACTTACTCCTGTGAGCAAAACTTCATTAATGCTATTGAGTAATTAGGTGTGTGTTTGTGTATTGTGTCTGGCAGAGTGTGGTGTTAGATCTGGCTTCAGACAGAAGACTGTTTTTCTCTGAGGTATAGTGATGCGCTTTATCTCAAGAATTAAATCACAGAGACTGGCCAGTTCTTCTAAGCTCCTCATGGAAAGAACACAAATACTTTCCCCTCCCAGAGCTAACACTTTCATTCACTGCTGGGTACACAGGAGCTGGTGGACAATTAGCTTTCTTATATCAGCCCTCCTGCCAGCATGATTAACTTACCCATTCCTCAGCAGAACCATTACACTTGTTGGGGAAGCAAAAACCCCAGCTCTGCCTCCCTCACTCAGCTCCCTTTGTGCACAATTACATCCTCCCCATGATTAACCATTCTTTTCTATGGCTTCTTGTTTGTTTTTTTTTCCACCTCAGGACTGTGAAACCGAGTGGTACCTTGTTAAATGTGCATCCTTGTCTCTCTGTGTATCGAAGCAAGCCGGAGGATGCTAGCCTCTCACTACAACAAGCACAGACCTGAAGGCTCTGGAGAACTCAGTTACTGTCAGACAGCCTCTATCCAGTACCGTACCATTGCTCCCAAGGGCACATTTTCTTCTCGATATAAAGTATGCTGTTCTTCATGTCCTTCTCTTGGCTACCGCTCCCAGTCCTATTTTCGTCATATACATTTGTGCTATAAATGGTCTCCTAAAATCAGAGCTTATCAACATTGGCTCTGGGCTCAGGGCTTCTTGCATTGCATCAAAGGTGCACTGACATTCTTTCATCTAATTTATTTCTCTTCTTTTTGGCTTATTTTCAGCAAACTGGTCAGAGGGACATGGTAATAAGCAAAAACTCAAAAATAGATCTCCAATATTAACCTTCTTATCCCTCAAATTTCCTTGCTTCTTAAAGCTAGGAGTTCAGCACTTCCCCTGCAACTCCAACTTTAGAAACTATTTGGGTTTGACCTTTCCATTTCCCATCAGATACTTTAAGCCTTGGCTCTCTGAAGCAGTCAGTTGTGTTTAGCAGAAAAGATAAAGGTGATGAATGCTGATAGTCATCCCTACTTCTTAGTTTTTCAACCGATTCACTGGGATTGAGCATTGATTCCATAAGAGATCGTGTCCTCTAACCAGGCTGCCACATCCTCCACTTGGAGCTGTAGAAAGAAACCCAGGAGATGCTGGAATGCTGCCTGTGGCCCCAGAGTCCAGAAAGCAGTGTAGCACTTAAGAGGTGGCAAAGCAGATTTACGCTTATATCTCTCCTGCAGGCAATACATGCTGGCAAGGTCTAGTATGGTAATGTGTCTGGCTCTGGTTTGCAGACCCAGCAGATCTGCTAGGTGAAGCAGAGGGAAACTGATGCTCCTCTTCTCCATCAGTGTCTCAGCCTACAAAGAAATGTTCCACCAAGCCTTGCAGAGCACTTTCTGCTTCAGTGTTGCATAGTGGAGCTCCCTCTGGCCATCAGGTCATATTATCACAGATAATCAGAGCGTATCAGTTTCACACAAAGCTTAGCCAGACAAGCAAGACAAGACAGTCTCCAATGCATCATGAATCTCTCACTCACATCACACATCATTTTGCTTTTAGCAAGACCACCCTGTCACAGCATATAATGTATAGTACCCATCTTACAGGACAGCGGTGAAAATCAGGTTGAAGCTGTAGAAGGATTTATTGCTAAGGCCTATGTATTCTTTTTATCCTCATTCTGAATCTGAACATCTTAATATGTATGTTTCTGTGCTTGGTTTATGTTTTTTTTTTCTGCTGTCCTGCCTCAGAAAACACTTCCTTCTGCTCAGTAATGCCAGACAATAGAGTTTTCCAGTCTGCAGCAGGGGAGGAACCGGTGTACCACAATACTGATGATCACAGGGTAAGGAAACATGACCAGGAACCAACACAAGAAGTTTATTGCCCAAAGGGAAATCACATTCAAGAACAGAGTTAACCTCTATCCAGCTTCCTCTTAGTCTACCAGTCTGCAGTGAGCAAGGAAGGATGGTGTGAGAGCAGAGACGTGGTAGGATGTTGCTCACAACTGGAGCTGTGGTCATAGATGGGTTAAAGGTTGTTTAGGAAGGACAGACAGGGCAGAAGAGGAAAAGGAGCTTGGTCCTATTTAAAGGAGCTCCTTTACTGCACAGAACTGCAATGAAATGTCTAGTCTCTGAATCAAGGTCAACAGAGAAAGATATCTGGTGGGAGGGTAACAGGAAACCCAGGAATTTCTTAGGAACCTCAAAATATTATAGGGACAAAGCAGTGCTCACAAGCAGAGAAAAATAACAGTGAATGTGGGCAGGAAGACTGAGTATTTCAGCATAAGGCCCTTTTGGATAAGCAAGGAACTTCTCAATGAATTAAAATGCAAACAGAGAGTATACAGGCAATGGAGACAAGGATAGACATCAAAGGAGAACTATAGAATCATTTTGTGGATCCTTGGGGATGAAATAATGAAGACCAAAGCAAACAAGGAACAGAGAGAGAGAGATTGGAAACCTCAGCAAGAAATGTCCAGATGGGATTCATTTTAAAAAGTCAAGGCTAAACTATTGCTAGCACATACTCAGCAAATAAAAGATATGTGAAATGTTTCTGGTAACAGCATAGGTCCTAAGGAGAGCAAGCACCAACTGAAAAGAAGGTTTTAATATCAAAATGTGCTGGAAATGATCCTTGTTGTGTTGGGCGCCTGACATAGATGGGGGGGAATGCTGGCTCTGGCAAGAGTTTACATCAGCTGTTTAGTTGTAGCACTTCTGGCAATCGCTGGAATTGGAGATCAGAGAAAAATGATGGGACTAGTCAGAGGGCAAGAAGGTCATATTTACAGCAACTATTACAGAAGTTAAATCTATATCTGAGGGATAACGGATGACCAGAAGCAAACACATCTATTCATCAATAGCTGAAGGCCAAGGCAGGGAGACAAGCCAGCATTAGTAAGACCAAAAGAGAATAGTTCCAAATTGGTATCAGGAAAGTTACATAGCCAAAGGTCCACCGGATCATGGAAAAGTTTCCTGTAGGCAGGCATGGACGTTCTGTCCACTGTGTTTCATTTGTATGGCAGCCTCTGTGCTGGATAACAGAGTGACCTCTGCCAGCAATGGGTGGGAGCTTTTGGAGTCAGGACATGAGAAGGGTAAGGATAAATGATGTCAGGTCCTAAGAAGGGAATAGTGCCACTCCATTTGATTGCCCTGGGTTCCTGCCTTTCATATGCTCTTCCAACTTCACCCAAACCAAAGCATCCACCAGGGCATGCTGCAAGAGATTGGGGTTTGGCTCAGAAATCAAACCTGATTTCTTGTAATCCTTTTTTTTTTTTTTTGTCTTATTGTACCAGAACTGGCTTATTTCTTAGAATGCACAGCCCAGCTGGAACTACAAGCATTTCCCATTGGCCCATTTGCTCCCTCCAGGTAAGTGTTAGTCAAGTCACTCAGTTCCTTTGCAATAAAGCCCCTTTCAGAAGGATGAAAGGGACACAAACAGGATTTGGATTACGAAGGTGTTGGAAAGAGTGCTGGATGTCTGGGAGAAGCAAATCCTTCCTCACTGGGGGCTATTTGGAGAGAAAAAGAATCCAAGTGGGGCCATATAGACATAGACCTGCACACCAGGAGCGAACTGAGTGCTATGTAGGGTAGGGAGAGGCTGCATCATGGTTCCCCAGTCCTGCCCCCTCTCCCCACCACATACACCCCCTTCCCAAGAGGTTGCCTATTAGCATTTTGCATCCTGTCATCTGGCTCTCCCACACTGGGCCTGCAACTGCAGTTTTAACTCTTCAACACACACATCAGAGAGAAGTGGCAGCTTTGGGTGACTGCAGTTTGGTCAACTGGATAGCTGCCCTGCCTGTGTAGATAGCAAAAGGCAGGAGGTTCCCCCATCTCCCCCCAGCCAGCTCACACCTTGCAGTGCCCTGTCTGAGCACCAAGCTGCCAAGAAAGGAATCCCTCACTCGCCTCTGACAGCTACAGAGCCCTTAGTGAGAAGAGCACTTGGTAATGAGGTGTATGCTTTGCTCTGTCAACACAGAGATTTGTCCCCCTGCTACCCTCCCCATCCTCACCCTGCGGCTGGATCCCAGCCAGCAGAAGCCCTTTAGAAAATGGAAATGGATGCATCTTTCACAGTCATTAGTGTGGATTGTGCTAATGGGGTGTCATGATAAATACTGACAGTTAGCTGAGGGCAGCAGCCTTCACTGTGAGACTCCAAATGAGAGGGCAGCAGATGCTATGACAAGCTCCGTGTGGCTGTGGAGGGGGAGGATGCAGTGGGAAGGCAAAGGCAAGCTGGCAGGCAGGCTGGTGATGAGATGACACAGCTTGCTGCTTCAAGGTCACCAACCTGAGAGCAGTCCTGGGTGCTAGCAGTGCTGCAGACAGAGGGCAAGGGGGTAAGACCCTGCAATGAGAGTGGATTTTGCATATTAGAAGGCAAAGTGCTGCTGAAACCTCAGGAGGATCCTACATTACAACAGATGTTAGCATATAATGACATATAACATATAATGTGGGGAGCCCAGGATGGGCAGGGCATGGGGCTGAAGGGCAGGAGGGGGCAGAGGCAAGATCACATAGGTGCTATAGAGCACCAATAGCAAGGGTAGTTCCAGGGAAGAGATGAGGTATTGATGTTCAGGGGAGAGGATTACTTGATTTGCATTATCATTTGAGCTCACACACACACAAGAAAATGAGCTTAGAGCTTTGGTACCTCAGGGAACTAGCCAGCATAACTATAGTTAGATAATTATACCATTAAATCTATGCTAATACTACTAAGGCTGGTCATGAATTCGTTAACAAACCAGTGTTTCTCTGGAAAATACCAACTGATTATATCAAAGATGAAACTTTTCTCAAGGACAAGCACTTTTCAACTAAAAAACTAAGAGAGAAAAGGAGTCAGAACATGTACTTATAGAGGAGTGTTTTCAGGATATTCCCCTCTCTAAGCAAGACTTATAAGCAAATGTCCGTCCATGAATCAGAGTCAAGGGACCCCATAGTGTGGATCCTCCACCCATAGCCAACACTGATCATTGGGCTGCTAAGGAGCACTTCCTACCCTTTCTCATTCATTTTTCCATGAAAAAATCTCAGAAGAATCTGATTTTCATTCTGATGCAGATGAGAAAATGTTTGAAATCATGTTTGCATCCTGAAGTTTAGTAAGGAAAAACTGGTTCATTCTCTGCTCTTAGTTTAATTCACCCTCAGGGAAATGCTGCTCTAGAATAAAAGCATTTTCTTACTTTGGAGTAATTACTCTTATTCCAGAACAGATTATGCACATAAGGGAGTTAAAATAACATAGCTAGAGCAATAACTGTTACTCTACTGCCACGCTACTCAACTTCCCAGTGTATTCAGGCCTTAAAGGGTACAAAAGTACACGTGTACTCTCTTACTGAAAGTATTAGCATCCCTTTGGTCAACATTGCATGTAGATGCCCTTTTGACAGAATTAGTCTTTCTTGGCAAAATCAGACCTGCAAAGACAGGTGAAGGATGAATTATAACTTGCTTGAGGAGTTAACATCCACATTACATCTTGAGCAGCACCGATATGAGGTAATGGTGTGCACACATATCCATGTATGGACATGTGTGCATGGAACCTTTGTACATTCATACTTATTTCATGTCCCTGGCCTGGCCCATGGCTGATTCTGAGATAAGAAGCACAGAAAGAACAAGGAGGCCTTTCATCACAAATGAGACTGAAATAAGGAGGGAGTACAAGGTGCATGTGATGCCAGCACATTACATCTACCCACTGTTTTTCTCCCAGCATTTCTGTCCTGGAGTTGGCTGAGATAGAGTTAATTTTCTTCCTAGGAGCTGGTGCAATGCTGTGTTTTGGCTTCAGTCTGTGAACAACGCTGATAACACACCGATGGTTTAGTTGTTGCTAAGTAATGCTTATTCGAAATCAAGGACTTTTCAGTCTCACACCCTGTCAGTAAGGAAGGGCACAAGAAACCAGGAAGAAGCATGGCCAGGACAGCTGACACGTACTAGCCAAAGGGATATTCCATACCACAGCACATCATGCCCAGTATGTAAACTGGGGGGAGTTGTGCCGGGAGCCAGTCGCAGCTTGGGGATGGGCTGGGTATTGGTCAGCAGGGGACAAGCAATTGCATTGTGTGTCACTTGTGTTCCTTAGGGAATATTCCTCTCTCTTTCCTATTACTATTGCTGCTATTATTATTATTACTATTGTTATTATTACAATATTTTATTTGATTCCAATTATTAAGCTGTTCTTATCTCAACCCATCCCTTCCTGATACTCCTCCATCCCACCAGGGATGGGGGCAGTGAGTGGGCAGCTGCGTGGTACTTAGCTGCCAGCTGGGGTTAAACCATGACAGTTTCACACTGGAAGTAGTTCTGAAGATAGCACAATAATGACTATGGGCAGGATTTGTGTGGGTGAGGTGCTGAGAGCCAAACAAGCCCAAAGTCTGAATTGCCGTTTGAGTCTTCCATGCAGAGTGGCCTCTTCAGTTCTGAGATGAGGTCAACAAATTGGAGGAGGATGGAAAGGAACAGAATTCCATATCAGTGCTCATGAGCTCATCCTATTTCTAAGCACAGAGAGTATTCCCACCTGTTTCCAGTTGGGTGAGACTGCCTCTTGTTCTTAAAGCACCACAGGCGGTCAAAGTGAAAGATATAAAAAGAACAATGTTGGTGCAATGCTGTAGGCATCTTGGCATGCTTTTTACAGCCCCAGTATCCCTGGACTCGTGTGCCTTGTGGCTCTCTGAACCCTAAACTTAACACTAACCCTAACCCTAATCTTTATATTATAACTAATATTGAGGTTGTGAGCTCCAACACAGTCAGTTTCCCAGATACAAAAGGTGCACAAGGAGCAATGTTAACGATGTGCTGTGCTCCTTCTGGCATGACTTTTCCAAACCCAGTGTCCCTGGAACTTTGTGGCTCTCTGAACACTAACTGTAACCCTAAGCTCTATGATACCACAACACTGAGGCTGTGGTCTCCAGTACAGTGTTCCATGTGGGAAAGGTGTGTAAGGAGCAATGCAGATGCAGAACCGTACTCATCGTGGCATGCCTTTTGCAGCCTCAGTGGCTTTGGACTTGTAGGCTTTGTGGCTCTCTGAACACTAACCCTATCTTAAATAGAACGTGGAACTGAGGCTCATGTCTCCGTAATCCATGAGTATAACCCATGCAGAAGACTCTTCAGGTGTCTGATGGCTTTCTGAGCCCTCTTATGCCATTGTCACGTCACATTGTCCCAGCACTACTTCATGATGTTCTATTTCAGGCTGGAAAGAGAGTTTCACATTGCAAAAATTACTTAGCTGGCCATGCATTACAATCACTCAAAAGTGGCAGCTTGAAGGTTGAGATGGCTTTAAGAAAAAGCTCAGCACAGTGACCTTTCCATTGCTAGCATAGCACAATATAGCAATCACCAAGAGACCTTGGTTCTTCTATGGATTCTTATATTTGCAGCCTGCTATCCTGTTCAAGTCCTGGTTTTGCCCATGGGCACATACTTCTTTGCTGCTGACATGGAAACAGCATGCTTTGGCATTCAGCTCTTCCCTTTTTTGCCATGCTGCTCAGCACAGCTGTAATCACCTTGGCCTGAACAATGCTCAGGAGATTTCCAGAAAGCAAGTGAGGAATGTTAAATGCACTGAATCAATAATGTCCGAGCTATATTCCAAGCAGAAACTGAAGCACTGGAGTGGTGGGGACTGTCTACGTTGAGGGAGAGATAGCAGGCTTAGAGGAAACCAAATCATCTGCGCACCATGTACTTCTCTGCCTCAACAAATTCTTATCAAGAGATTTGGGCCTCCCATGAGGAAAGGCGCTGCCCAGACCCAGCTACCAGCCTCACACAGTCAGAGGGACCCACAAGAAGACTTGGATGGATAAACACCTAAGCGTACACCAGCAAAGACCAACGTGCATCTTTCCGTGTGTGCATCGCCCACAGCAGGAGGCAAACTCTGTTCTATCTGTGATGGAAAGCTTCTGCAAGATCTCTTTGCGTGCTCGTGTTGGAGGAGGCAAGCAGATGCTTGTTGAATCCATGGGAATTCATGGCTGCCTCTCACTTAAAGACAAAAATCAGAACTCGGAGCTGTTACCCAGATCAGAACACTGCCACATCACGTGACCTCCAAATATAGGTCTTTCATACAGGACTTCAGAGATGTGATTGCCCCAACGTGCTCAGATTCACATCCAAGCACTAACCCAGAGACTGGTGGGGACCAAGCACCAAAGAGCCCTGCTCAGCCACTAGATGTTGCGCAGAAGCAGCACTGGATGGTACAGAGAGCAGCCCTGCCCTGGCATTTGCCTCTTTCCTTGCCTGGATGTATGGACTCTGCCCCCATGTGTCCAGTGCCAGCAGGGGAGCCAGCCTTGGGGGCACACACAACTGACAGCGATTGTGTATCCGCAGGACAAGCCCATACTGTGTGAGGCAGGTTCCAGCCTATGCACTGCTATTTGACCCTTACACGAACCATTCATTCCCCTCATACAAAAGAAAGTCTTGTTTAATTTGATGTCGATGAAAGATGTGGCGCTGAGAGAAGCTCGGAAACAGAAGCCACTTTCTCATAGAGCTGAGGAGCTGGGTGACAACTGCCCTCTGTTCTCCACCCCCAGCCTCCCTCTGCCTCCCAAAGGGAACACACAAAGGATGGGTCATGATCCGATTCTGGAAAAAGGAGGATTTGACATCACTTTAGCATGGTTGTGGAAAGCAGGGCCCTTCGCGCCTTTCTGGACACTGAATTAATGCTGGCTGTTGGGAATGGCCATGCAGAGATCTGCTGTGATAGGTGTGTGTTGAGTGGCAGTGTCTCTTCAGCGAGGTCATGGTCTGTACAACAGCGCTTTCAAAAGCTACTCCTGCATCACTTTGATGCAGTGGCACAGAGGATCCGGCCCATGCTTTCCAATGATAGCTCATTTAAGATGTACTTTCTTATAAAAGCAGCTACTTAAGCTTTATGGAAAAGCCTTATCGAATTTAACAGCGCTGAGACTGACAGAATGGCATAGAAATTATTCTTAAGGCTGACATTTTAATAGAGAGAGACTTTCTTTTTTAAGCCACCCTATAGAAATCAACCACGAGGATATAACTCTCTGCTTGACATTAAAGGATGGCTCATAAATCAATGGAAATCAAATACATATCTTCTGTCTGCAAAACTTTTCCAGAGGGGCAGGATGCTGAAGTGCCATCCCCGGGGTGCACATGGAGACCCTGCACAAACAGCTCAATAGTTCAAGGAGACCTTCAGATGCAGGCTCTGTATCTTCAAGCTTCTCACCTACTACTAGGGAAAACTCAATCTGAATGTGTCACCTGAGCTTGGCTTTCTTTAAACTTCTCCATCAGCACATCTCTTACCTCCCTGCTCCCATCCTGTTTTCCCATCGTCACATGGGAATACTGCTGCAGTGAGACCAAAGATTGAGACCTTTTCCTTCTGTCTTTAGCTGGTGTGCAGGAGCCATTTAGCTTTGTAGGATCTGGGGAAAGGCAATCGCTCTCTCTAGGCTTCAATGGAGAGACCCCATCCCCAGGGAGCAAGGTATAGTCAGGAGCAGGCAATTGCTTGACCCACACAGAAGGTGCATGGTGGTTCTGGCACACATGGAGTGACCTTCCTGTAAGCTGGAATCTGGGGGGGGGGTTTGCAAGCTCAGTGTTGATGCTTCCTGGCTGCCTAAGGAAGAGGCAGAGAGCCCCGGGACTGCCGAGCCAAAGTCCTCACAGCACTTCTTGCTGCACCTTTGGAGCTGTGCTGATAGAGCTGCCTCCCCATTGAAGAATAACAGATGTGTTTACCACACATCAGTCTGTCTCTGTCTGGGGCCTTACCCAGCCTCCATCATCATCCTATTCAAGAGCCGGCAAAGTATTTAAAAATAGCATTAACACTAACAATCTCTCTTTCTTTCCTCCCCAGCTTGTAGCAGAAATAGCTTGATTAGTGTTTAGTTCTGGTGCTTCAAGGGGGAGAGGAGTGAAACTGCAGAGCTTGCAGAGCAGCTTTTCAGCTTTCTTCAGGCAGAAAACCCCTGGCTGCTTCGCTGAAGCACAGGTTCTTCAAAGGACGGCAGCTTTGAGATCAAGGAGTGCTTGTTCTGCTGCACGTCTTCCGAGGCAGGTTTACAAGGAGAGAGGCATTGCTGCAGCTTTGGACCTTGTGAGAGATGCACCTGATCCCCCTTCCTGCTCTAACATCACTCCTTCACCAGATCCAGAAGGAGTGATGTAAGGAGGATGGGAGGAAAAAAAGGTGGGAAGGGGTTCAGTCCTTGTGTCTGGCTAGGCAGAAGGTAGCTCTCTGAGAATACAGTCAGGCTGTATCCTGAGCAGGAGCTTAGCAGGCAAGACCACTTCAGATACAGATTTCAGGGGTGACACTGAGGGAAACACTCGTTTTCTCCATGGCTCATCCTCACTCTCAGCAGAAAGAGGGTACCACATCCTCAGCTCACAGAGAAGGTTTTGCTCACTTGAGTGTGTGCTTTGAGCTTTGTATTTACAGAGGCAGTGTGATGCCACCCTAGCATTGTGGGCATGACTCCTGACTGACCTTTACTTGCAGGTTTCCCACCCACATCCCCTCTGTGCCCTCCTCCAGGGCTGCTGTAGGCTCTTCCTCACCTTCTGCCTGTGAGCTGCACCGTGCCAGCCAGGAAACAGCAACTGCTCTGCTTGCTTCTCCACTACCTTGAGTGCAGTGAAGAGGCAAGTTCTCAGCACAGCATCACACACCTGCCTACAGAGGAGACCGTCAAGATCCCTGTATCCAAACCCGTTAGCAGAAGGGAGAGTGGGAAGCACGAACAACTCACTCCCCCAGTCCTATAAGGTACCTCACTCACAGTGCCATGCATTGCTTGTAAGAGCAGGAGCAGGAGGAGTGAGCCAGGAGGATGGGGAGCAGCTGCATACACTTAACCCAGATGGAGCAAGACCTCAGGAGGATCACAGTGCTTATTCCTCTGCAGCAGGAGTCACTGGATGCTTTCCACAGCGTTTCCTCTCCTATGACTTAACTGCTGCAAGACTCAGGGATGTGCTCTGTGGGTTTGCTTCAAGGCTGACACAGCATTGCAGGAAAAAATCTGTGTACAGTAACAGAAAACTACCCTCTCCAGCAGCATGTCTTCTGAAATCCTGAAGCATGCACCCCTTGGGAGGGAGCTTAGCTTTGCAGTGACCTCAGGACGGAGTTTATTGCATAAACTGTGGCTCTGTGTGCAGCAGTGAAACAGGCATGTCAAAAGTTGTGGAGATAAAAAGGGTGAACCTGGAGCATGAGTACGTAAAGCCTGAGTGGTTTGGGCGACCAGAGTTGATAGCAACTTTGGATCTGATTTCTTCCTCCAAACTTTGCATTCCAGAGAGATCCCTAGCAGCCAAAGTCCTTAAGTGCTTGTAACCCAGCCTCTCCTAGAGAGGTCCCAGTGTCACAGTGTCCACCCAAGAATCATCTCCAACTCATAACCCAGCCACAGACGGAGGATGAAGTCTGTGTCCTGTCCCAGGGGATGCTGAGAGACTCAATGCTTTTCAGGGGTAGGCAGCCAATTTCTTTGGTGCAGCTTTGCCTATAATGAAGGCAGTATAGAGCTGGAGCACCCCAGCTCGCTAGTTCTTGGAGCAGGGTAACGCTTCTGCTAGTAGTGCAGGAGTAATCCAGGCTTCTGCCGAGCCATCTGCAGGGAAACATCTAAGCATCTTGCCATTTCCTGACACCCACATGCTGGCTTCCAGCCCTGAGCACACAGGGCTCCTCTGGGCCAACCATACAACTGCGGACTTGATGCCTCCAGCGCTCAGGAGGGATGGATGGGTGGATGAATGGATGGCTTCCTCACAGTGAGGGCAGCCTGGGATGGCAGGGCTGTCACTACACATGCTGAGAAGTGCATGAGGACACAGGTCTGTACAGCCAGGAGCATGGCAGCAAGAAGAGTGGCACTGAACCTGTCCAGCTCAGAGCATCCCTTTGGCAAGGGGAGAAGCAGGTGAGCAGAGGTGCTGGCACACACGTGCCTGCTGCTTTGACTGTGTAGGGTTCACCTCTGTGTTGCACTTTGTAAATGCCATTTGGGCTGTAAAATGTCACTTGATGTCTTCCTTTCCAAGGTGTTTTCAGCAACATCCGCTCCAGAAACGTGACCGAGACCTGCCAGCTAACCTGAGAAAACAGACTTGTTCTCCACTTGCCAACCAAGGACCTCAAAACACTTTGCCCTGCTTAGTGCATCCCACAGCAGGAGCTTCGTTACCTGAAGCCAAACTTAAACAGCAAGTCCCCACCTGAGCCTGGAACTGCATTACCTTCAGCACCTTATGGTTTGCTGAAAGTGGTGGCAACCTCTTCAGGAGACACCATTAGAACGTGGCAGTCACAACCTTCAGAGTAAATGGGGTACAGACATGTGCTGCCCAGCCCTATGAGGGGAAGGCTGGAAAGAAGTCTCTTGGAGCAGACAGTGCTCACTTCTCCTTCTGCCCTCTGCATTCAGCAGTGGGTAAGAGGCTAAGGAATTGCTTCTCACACCCCCTTCAAGCAGCATGCAGCCAGAGCTCATAAGGGAGGCAGGGAGGGGAAAACCAAAGTGGGTCTGTCTTCTATTCACACATCGAATCAGAGAACAGGGTTGGAAAGGACCTTAAGATCATCTAGTTCCAGCCCCCCTGCCATGGAATGCCATCCAGAGGGACCCTGACACGCTTGTGAGGTGGGCTGGTGTCAACCTGATGAAGTTTAACCATGACAAGTGTAAGGTCCTACACCTGGGTCAGAGCAATCCCAGGCACAGCTCCAGGTTGGGCAGAGATGAGATTCAGAGCAGCCCTGAGGAGAAGGACTTGGGGGTGTTGGTTGATGAGAGAATGAACATGAGCCAGCAGTGTGCTCTTGCAGCCCAGAAAGCCAACAGTATTCCTGGGCTGCATCAAAAGGAGTGTGACCAGCAGAATGAGGGAGGTGATCCTGCCCCTCTACTCCTAGAAAGAGACTGCCACAGTGTTGGGCTGTGGCTGCTCATGTGGCCAAGCAGCAGTTGCTGTGAGTTGCACTAACACACACTCCTTGCCCACCTCAGAGCTAGAAGGGAAACTGAGGCACACAATGTGAGCCGCCAAGCAACAAGTTGGGAGACCAAAGCATTATGGCCCCCAGCTTTGAGCTATGCCCTATACACTGCCTTTATCTTATTCAACCCTTTCACCCTGTCGTGATGGCAAACGGCTTCTCCTTGGAGCATCCTCGGAGGGGAGTGAGAAAGCACTCCAGCACTCAGCAGCAAAACGAGCCTCCAGGGACAGACAATCAAAGTCCCACCCCACCGCCTTCATCGGGAAGAGTGCAGGGAAGGGAAAACCTGCTCCTTGGAAGGACAGAGCTCTGCTCCACTCCCAGCACAGCTCACCTTCCTTCCTTCCCCCGCTTTGCTTTGGATCTCCTTCCCGCAGCTCCTTCCCCTCCTCACCGGCCCCGCTCTTGCCCCTTCCCCATTTAAGGTGGCCCCTCGGGATGCACTGTGCGCAGGAGCCTGCTGCGGGCGGCCTTTGGCGCTCCCCCACCCCCGGCACGGGGTGGCCTTAAATCTGCTCCTCGCCGCTCGCAGCCGCATCTCCGGCGCCGTCTGAAGGCGGTCGCCGCCATCAGCTCCGACGGGTCGGTCCCTGTCCCGGGAGTCCCCGTCCCCGGCGGCACGGAGGACCCTCCTCCGCCCGGCGGCGGGCGATGCTCCCCTGGCAGCCCCCGGCCCTGTGCCGCCCCTCGCCCGGCGCTCCCGCATCTCCGCCGTGACCGGCGCGTCTCGCCAGGTAAGCGGGACCCTCCCCCGCCATAGGGCACTGGGGTTTGGGGGTGTGGGGAGGAGCGCTGGGGATGCGGGTGATGACCTTGCGATCCCCCCGGCGCTTGGCGACAGGAGGATTGCCCGGCCGCAGAACCGGCAGCCGGGTCCCCAAACTTCATCCGTGCTCGGCGCCCAAACCGGGTCCGTGCATCACGGGGAGCCCATGTCCTTGCTCATGCATGTACCCATGCACGGCCTGGGCACCTTCTAGAAGAGCAACATCTCGCTCCCAGACTGGAATGTTCCAGCTGTGGGGAGATGCCCCAGTCTTGGTGTCTGTCCACCCGTGGCTGCAGCAGCCGCCGGGATCTCCGACCGGGTTACCCAAACGCTGCCCCCAGAGAGGCTTTATTGTGCCTTTTCAGTGACAAATACCTGGGAAACCGAAGTCCAGAGCTGCGCCGGGGTTTGTGTGCAGGCATAAATGGGGAGCCGACCCAGAGCGGGCATCCCGGTGGGGAGCTCTGGGAAGATGGAGTGGGAGAGGGCAAGAGCAGGAGGGTCTGTACCCCCTTCACTCCCGCCTAGCACACGGGTGTCTGCATAGGGATGCACTTGCGGGTTTTCTGGAGCTGAGTTTGGGGTGTCTCTACCTCGATGAGTTGGAAAGTACTTTCTGTTCACCCTCCTGCCTCTGCCGCCTGCCCATCCAGCCTGGGACCAGGGAAGGGAGCATCAGCAACCAGCGCATGAGAGAGAGAAACCCTGCAGGTGCTGCAAATGTTGAGAGAGGCAGCTGGCTCCTCTGTAAGCCCTCAGGGAATCCTGCCAAGGGGCGATTTCCGAGGGTGCTTGGGAGCAGGGGTGTTTGGATCTGCAGAGCAGCATCAAGCATCATCGTAGCAGAGCAATAATGACAAGCAATAAACACTCATCCAGCAGCTTGAAGTCCGAACAGCTCAGAGAGAGTGAGGGAGTGTGAATGCAGGTGATAAAGGTGCTTTCAGCTCCTTCCCTGGACCTCAGAGGCTTCCTTGCACAAAGCACGTATGCAGTGAGTAGAGCAGGGTACAGCATCTTTGTACGCTGATCTGGTCACCCACCTCTACTCAGGCTTAAATCTCGTCTGGTATGAAATGGGGACTAAAAATGCATGGTGAGGTTCATGCCTTGCATCTCTGGACTGTGAAACGGCCTCCGACAGGGCTAGGAAGAGGGGCCATATAGCAAGTTGGGAGACGGGTGTATGCAGACAGCAGGACGGGATCCTCACATTGCAGAGGACATCATTACTCCAAAATGAGATACTTTGGAAGGAGATTATGGGGACATCAGCCTCAGGTAATAGGGAGAGTTACAGGGCAGGAGGGAGCCACTGGCAGAGCTGCGTGTGACAGCCTGTGTCACATCTGCTTGCAGCAGTGCATGCTGCCAATCCCCTTCTCTCCGTGCCTTGAAGCAGGATGCGAGGACCAGGATGGTTTTCGGTTGATGCCTGCTCCATGGTTTCCTAGGAGCTCCCTGTTAGCAGGCACGCTTGGGACACAGGCTGTACGTGAGCACCAGCAGCCAAGCACACGCTGTGCTGGCCCAGCGTGAGGCCAGGAGCCCCGTGGCTATGATTCCTTCTTCCCTCCCTCCTTCCCTCCTGGGAGCAACCAGTATAACTTTCAGGGCACTTCAGTGTGCACTGAATTAAGGCTTTACAGGGCCGTTAATGTACAGAGGTAGATGAGCTGAGCAGCTAAGACATAGTATCGGGTATTTCAGGAATCGATTGAAATAAAATTAAAGCTCTTGGCTTCTTTGACATCTTCTGTGTAGTAATAATAATAACAATAACCATAACAATAATTGATTAATCATTTAGGCAACATTGCAATCCCAAAGCAATTCACCCAGCTGACACAGAGCCCAGCTGAGATGCAGCCACCTTGACAGAGAAGGGCCTCAGCCTGATCTGCAAGACACTTGGCAGCTGTAGGATAGGAAGTAAAGGAATTGGGATGGGGACGCTTGCTCCCATGGCAGGGATTTTAATGAGTGAGGCTCCCACACCTTTGGGCTTTGTTATGGTGTCATTTGGGAAGACTGTTGCCTAGGGAGCTGTACAGAGCTATACAGCAGCTAAAATGCATGCAGGAGAGATTATACTTCCACAGTGTAAAACCCTCAAATTCATGTTCTTTCCATGGTTTGGGAACGTCTTTGCACCTAGTGCTTTTGTCTTCTAATGGCATCTTCCCTGCAGAGCGTCTGAAGTGGTACTGGACAGCTTAAGGCTGCATCTCCTGTGTACCCAGCATCCTCTCTTCTTGCCTGTGAGGCATTAGTAGAGATGCTTTTCTGGCAGAGAACTTGCTTCTGCTTCAGCAGCAGGCCAGGAGACGTCCTTAGTGCCTGAGACCAGTCGTCCCTAGCAGGCAGGAGCCTGGAGTGGATCCACTCCAGCCATACCCTTGCATGGCTTTCCTCCCCTCTTCATAGTAATCACCTACCAGTGGCACTGCTCTGTGCACACCCCTTGTTTCTCAGTGCCTTCATAGCTCTAGCCCCTGCTACCCATCTCCCTTGGGGTGCTGTGAAAGCATAGTCACCTTCATCTATGAGGAGCCACTCCACAACCCCATCTACCTCCCAGAGCCTCTTTCTTTTCAGCATTCTCAGTTGTCTTTCCTGTTCCTGATATTTGGGAACAATAAAGAGATCTCTTGACGCATGCCGCAAGCCTTTCTGTGTGTGCCTGCAAGGGATGGGATATTTGATAGGTTCCAAAGATGCCCTTTACTGAACATGCAAAACTGCTTTGGGAAAGCTCTGCAGTTATTCTGCAGGATGTACACAGGAAAGAAGATGTCTGTCCCCTTCCTCCTTGTACTTAATTGTTCATAATACAAGCAGAGGCCTAAACAAGGTGGTAGTACTCCACACTGGAAGCCAGGTCCTACACACCTGCAGGGCTCTGGAGAAGTCTAGCATTGCTCTGCCCTTCTTGCTTGTGGCCTTTCTGTCTAATAATAAGCATTATATGCTGCTTCCCATCCCAGAATCTCAAAGTACTCCACATATGTGATTAAGAGCACTCCCTGCCCACATACAGAAGTGTTTGTCAGGATGACTACCCCCACTTTACAAGGGAGACGCTGCAGCTCATCGCATCAGAGCTGAGACAGCCCCACATCGTCTGTCTCCCAGGCAAGGTGCATCCTGATGGCACCGCTGCTCCCTGCATCTCTGAGGAGCACTTGCTGGGATGCAGCTCAGCCTAACAGGACTGGGATTTAAATCCTACCAATACCATAAGAGACTAATACATGCAGCATGAGGATCAGAGCTGTGGCTATCATAGAATCATAGAATAGTTAGGGTTGGAAAGGACCTTAACATCATCTAGTTCCAACCCCTCTGCCATGGGCAGGGACACCTCACACTAAACCATGCCACCCAAGGCTCTGTATTGGCACTGTCCTCTGGGGCATTGACTCGACTGTGTTCAAGGCCAGGTTGGACAGAGCCTTGGGTGACATGGTCTAGTGAGAGGCATCCCTGCAGGGATGACAGGGGGCTGGAACTGGATGATCTTAAGGTCCTTTCCAACCCAAACCATTCCATGATTCCATGATTGCCTAAAGCCTCTTCAGAAGGGATGCTGGTTAGATACCACCAATTCGTCCAGGTAGGGATATGCCTCCTGACTGCACCCCAACCTGCAAAAACTTGATCCTTTATCCTTTCATGCTGTTTTAAGCCATGCAGGCTCATAATTAATAGCTTGAAGTCTTTGCTCTCATGTGGCATTAGTACTCCCAAAGGTCTTTCCTTAAGAGCTCAATTTATCTACTTTGCCAACGTTCCCAAGAGTTCAATCAGCTTCCGCCACCGTGTAGTGCAGGGAGCTGTCTGAGCTCCTTCTCCCCAAGATGAAATCATTGCACTCTTCAAATTCCTCATATTTGTCAAATGTGAGCCAATTTCCTCAGGAGACGCAGCTTCCCAGTGCTCTGACACAGAGCTGGGATCTGCAGCTCCGGCACAAGGGACTCCTCAGGTTCTGTTTGCCTGCTCTGAGCAGGTAATCCCACTAATGCCTGATAGACATAGAGAGATTAGTTAAGAAGGGGTTAGTTAGCTCAGGGAGACAGAGGAGGGACGTTGTGGAAAACAAAGCAATCAACGACATAGAAAGGGAATGAATGCTTCTCTTCATGGCTTTTCTTAGTAGAGGAACTGGATTGCATTCAGGAAAAAGTGAAAGGTAGCAATTTGATGGTAAAATTAAGTCATTTCCCATGCTGTGCATAGTCACATATGGAACTCACTGCTACAAGGTGCTGCTGGTGCTGAGTGTCGGGTTTGGGAAAAGAGGAGACATTTTGATGGATAGTAGATCATTCATCACTGGACAGGACAGTCCATTTGAAATACATCTAAATCATTGAGCTTCAACCTTTCACAATTGTCTAGCGTGGCATTCCTTGTACCTTCCGAAACCCACGCCACTGATCAATGTAAGAGACAAAGGACAAAAGGAGACAGATGTGTTCAAGTGAAGATCACTGTGGTGTAGTTTCATTTCCATGCAGAAGCCAAAAAGAGGTGTTTTCCAGCCTGTGTGCTGACACTTAGCTCCCACAGGTTTGCGTTTTGTCAGCTGGAGCAGGTTCAGGTTAAGTTCTGATGAGATTTGAGCTGGTCCAGTGGTGCTTACACTGCTGCTTCCGCTGCCTGTGCTGTTGATGTTAATAGACTGCCAGCATCCTGGCAACTTTGTGTGGTGCTGCTTGATGAATAATGCTGCGTTACGAAAGAAAATGGTATTGTCCTGTTCTTTGGCTGTTACCCCTTGGCAATGACAGCAAGGGTATTTATTCCCAACACGGCCAGCCTCCAGCTAAGCAAAGTGCTGGGATTACTTGGAGCTGAACAGGGTAAGCAGTCAGGCAATCTCAGCTCTGGATAAAAGATTTGAGAGCAGCAATGTTGTCTTGTTCTTTAAGTTCACGGTGGGTTTGTGTGTGGGAGTACAGGGCACATGGGAACCGCATTCTGCTAGCAAAGCAGGATTGCTCCTTGGCAATCCTTGTGTGGGAGAACTTGGAGGAAAAGCCAAGGACCGGGCAGGCAGCAGTAGCTTGCAGACCCTGCTTCCCCTGACCTGCTGCAGGGCAGCCTGGCTCTGAAAGATGCTGTGCAAGGGCAGGGGTAAAGATGTGGTTTTATTGAGTGTGTCTGTGTCCGACAGAGATCTCCTGGTACCCCGTGCTAGAAACAGCACAGCTGATCCTTGCCTGGCAGGAGGAGAGGTTGCTGGCTCCTCTCCCCCTTTATGCCCCAGTTGTTAAAGCAGGATAGTTAATATTCATCTCATCCTGAGCCTTCCCTGTTCTGAAAGCATGCTAAAAAGGAGCTGTAAGGGGATATTTCTCCTATGACTGACAGATTTCATTTGCTATTATGGTTATGTTCATAGCTGCAGCTCAGGGAACAACAGTGAAAGCTGTGACCACAGCGTTTTGCCCCACTGGCATTCAATGCCAAGCACCACCTTGGAAAGCAGTGCTAGGTGAGCTGGGGTGGCAGGAAGGGATCTTGTCCCATCTGCAGCACCAGGAGACCTTCCTCACTGGAGCTGGTCCAGCCTAGGGCATTCCCTGGGTCCTCCCCTCCTCTTTCTCCCACACAGACCACCATGGTGATCTTAGCTTTCTCCCTCCTGATACCCCATCCTCAGCATCCTTCCCTGCTGCATCCCTTCCCCCAAGCCCAAATCCACACAAAGGTGAAAAGGAAAGCGGCACGGATGACTTCCCTGTATCTGCCAGCTTCTCCCTCCACCTCTGATGTGAATGAGGCCCTTCATGTGCTCCTCTTGAGCAAACACAGATGCTTTTGTTACATGGGCTGGTGGGACGGAATGGAATTAATAAATCGGAGCGCCAGTGCTGTGCTGCCACATTCCTGCAATTTTAAGGCAAGATCACACACAAAAAAAAAAGGGCAGGAGCAAAATAGGCAATCTCTTCAGTGGGAGCTCGGATGCTTTGATGGTGCCTCCTGCTTGCTGGCTCACTTGGTCTCCTGCTCATTCACCCTTGTTCATTCCTCCTCCTCCACTCTCCCACTCTCTCATCCCCATTAACCTCATCTCTTCTCCTTTTCCCTTCTCCTTCCTTCAGGAACCACTTCCAGTGACACCTTAGTATCTCATCTACACCCATTTTTCTTCCCTCACCTTCCACGCTTCCCTTACCCCCACCCCACACATGCCTGAAAAACTTGTGCATTCAGGTATGAAGTTCAGTGTGCTGCACACAAGTCCCAAAGCCAGGAACACATTGGCTCATACACTGTGGACCAAAGTATCTCCTTTTATACCCTCTTCGGTTTCTCCTCATACAGAGAATGGTGCTGCCTGTGAGATTCAGAGAATAACTCTGGGAACAAAGCACACAAAGTATTACTGTTCTCCTATCTGACATGGTATTTAACAGTGTTCCTGTGAGCAAAACTAGCTCCTGCCCCAGAACTGGTGGGTTCTCTCTCCTTGAAGTGTAACCAGAAATGCTTTGCCAAAAATGAATTCTTTTTGAGCCAAGATAAGAAGCTGTTAGCATCTCTTCTTGGCTACCATGGAGCAGTAAGGGGCTAGGAGAACATGGCTTTTCTCCCCTGTAATTATCTAAGCGTACGTCAGGCATCAGAAAGGCATGATGCGAAGCGTGTGGTTAGTACAAGGTACTACCAAGGGGCTGAGGCAATTTTTGTTCACTGCGAGGGTTGTTTTTTCTCTAATGAGCTTTAGGCACTTGAAAGTCATTTCCCCAGAGCACTTCTATATTGTTGTGTTTATCTTACCTGTGGGGGAACTGAGGCACTGAAGCAGGTGAAATGATTTGCCCAGATCCACACACTTACGTGTAGTTGAAGCCAGAAAAAGAACCAAGAAATCTTGTTTCACACTTGAGTGCTTTATCCTCTGGCCTCGGAGGAGGCCAGCAAAGACCTTTATCTTGTTTATATGAGTGGATAGTCATTCCAAGAGGATGCTGGAGCAAGGGTATCTTTTTGTACTAACACATATCTTAATGAGTCCTGTTGCTAAGTGGCTTCAATGATAGATCGTGCAACTTCTTCACTAAGCCTTGGAATAATTTTTTAATCATTAAAGCTAATACAGAATCCTCAGAACCATCCAAATCTCACAGCGGGGGCTCAAATTAGCAAGCAAACAGAAACCAAATCCTGCTTATCCCCGCGCACCTCTGCAGAGCCCACAGGCAGCATCTGATGAAGTCAAACGTGAGACCAGCTGAGCTGTATCACTGGGCAGTCAGAGGCAAGCTATCAAAACCTACTGCTCCAAGGTCCACAGCAGGTTGTTTTCCTCCTCCACACATGCATGCCAGCTTCCCAGCACTGTGGAGCAATAGGAAGTGGCATTAACCACTGACTGCAGGTTGATGAGGTATTCCCTGGCAGGTCTTGAGAAAGGATCCAGTTCTTTGCTCTGCCTTCACTTGCACATCTCCCCTCCACCTCTTGCTCTGTAGCAGCCCATAGGCTTCTCCATAGCTCCTCCAGTAATCCCAGTGTGTTTCCTGCTCTGGTTTGCAACTCTTGTGCAGTTTCCTGTTTTCCTCCAAGCTAGAATCATAGAATGGTTAAGGTTGGAAAAGACCTTAAGATCATCTAGTTCCAACCCTCCTGCATGCTCAGCACCATGATATCAAATTATAAGAGAAGCTTTTCTTAACAGCAGAAGTGATATTTCTAACTTCCACGTTAGAGCAGGGCTCTTGGAGCATGAAGGAAAGCACAATTTTATTGTGTTACTTATCGTTTGTCTCTTATTACTTGATATGCATCAGCAGCTCCATTACAAGAGAATGCACAGGACACTGCTAAGCACTTTGCTAAGATCCAGTCATCACTGTTGACCCCGATGCTAAGAAGATGAGTGAATATATTTTATCCCAAAGGGTTTTTTGGGAAAGGATAATTGAAAATCGCTCTTGCCACTTCCAAGAGCCTTCCTGCATGGCACTCCCTTCTCTTATCACCCTCTTGAGAATAAACCTAGTACTGTTTGTATATCATGAACACTTGTGCCCCTGGTCATATTAGCTTGCTAGGCAAATCCTGCACATTTCATCCCATTTAGTAGCCTCTTGTGAAGGTGCTGCAGAAAACCCTTCTGCAGTAAATTAGGCTGCCAGCAGCAAGTTTTGTCTGTAGTCAATCAAGCCAAGCCACACTTGGATTGTAGCTCCTGGGATGTCCAGCCAAGTCATGTAGATGCTAAGCACTGGTGCAAAGCAGTCAGATAGTCACTTGGCATGATTTCTGCTCTTTTGTACTCCCTTCTGCATCATACTTACCTAATCCTAGGCATTTCCTAGCCCCCACATTGGTCCTGGCATCAAGAACAGGACAGACACAAATGGTCTAGAAATCAGTTGCAGAAGCAGAACCAGGAAATCAGTTTCTTCCTTCTTCTTCCCCAAGAGGTTTTGGGATGTTTCCCCTGCCTAGGAACTGTCACTGGCCTTTTGGGGTATATTTTTTTGCAGAGCTGGTAAGGGATGGAATTGGTTTGCATGAGGGAAGCTGTGGCTGCCCCATCCCCAGCAGTGTTCAAGGCCAGGTTGGACACAGGGGCTTGGAGCAATCTGCTCTAGTGGAAGGTGTCCCTGCCTGTGGCAGGGAGTTGGAACTGGATGAGCTTTAAGGTCACTTCCAACCCAAACCATTCTGTGATGACAATGATGGAGCAAGGTGTAAGTAAACTTGCAGAGGTTTGGGGAGGAAGTGTGGGAGCAAACCTTAGTAACATCGTCCTAAGTTCAGCCCAGTTTGGGTAAAACCCAGCATCCATCCATTAATAAGCCTAAGAAAGACTTTACTGCAGCAATAGAGAAAAGGCTGTTCACCAGTCATACAATGCACAGGGTCTGGTTAAGGACAAAGACTCTGAAAGGCAACCAGAAGTGTGCTCTGTGGGCAGCAAGGACAAAACATCCCCCTGTTTTAAAGCATTCCTGAGTTTCTCCAGACCCAGTTTCTAGCTCTGCTGCTGCCACTTTTACCAGCACTGTGGGGGCACTATGCACTGACCATGATGTTCAGAAAGCTTTTTGATAACCCGAGGGTGATTGCCTCCCCCCAACACAAGAAGTACCTGCTCCTCAGTTAATCTGTCTAAGGACAACTGGCAGCCTGTGTATGTGGAAGGATAGGAAGGACAGTGCTCCCCAGGATGCAGAGATGTAAGAACCGGGGAGAGGTATCTCTCAGTGTTCTCCTGCTGCTATTTGTGAAAAGAGCACACTTGAAGCTCAAGAAACAGAAGAGCACACTCACTAACTTGGGCAGTAGCATCAACCCCTTATTGCATCCAGGTCTTGAGCAGCCTGAAGCACAACACGAGTACAATACAGCCTAGGCTGACCTTCCTCCCAAGAGAAGGGTTATAAAGACCACGTGCAATGATTACTTTCAGCCCAGGTTACTCTTGTGTGCAGTTAAGGAGCACAGTAGAGAGCAATCCCTATACAAGCAAGCCCTATGCAATCCAAGAGAGCAGAGGTTCTTTCTCATAGTGTGAACTTGTTTGCCCTCAGTTCCCTCACAGCCTACCTTGCCTTCCCAACACATAAGCCTCTTCCATTTTAACAGTGCAAGGCATGGAAAAACAGAAACCAAAACCTACACATTTTCTTTAAGGTGGGCCTGGATTGTTGTCAGAAAGGGATATTTGGCTCTTGCTGCTCCTCAGTTCCATCTGTTTACCCAAATGCATCCACTGTATACTCTTTCTCTGAAGAAAAGCTAATTTCCATCATGATGTAGGTTATGTTCTGGCAGCTGGTGTCAGTGCCTAAGTTAGGTATTTAAACCATGGCACCGACTGCTCCCCTGGTATTGCCAGAAGGTGGGAATTGCATCTGGGTCTCTTGATCTCAGATGGCATCTAATTCGGATGTGGCCTGCCTGTGGTCTGGAATCAACAGCTTCCCTGCTAAAGGGAAGGACGGCAGGACACTGGCCACCTCCTTCCTGCCCCTTCTTTCCTTCACTCCCCTCCTCCCTTTTCATTTCACATGCAGAGGGCAGGAGAATAAATGCTGTCATCTTCTGCCTCTTTACTTTTAACTCTGGTGTTTCTTTAATGGAGCCCAAGCTATACAGAGCGGCTGTGACAATGATGATATAAGTCAAGCAGAGGCCTGTGATCTACATCTATTGCACAAGACAATTGTCTAGGTGCCACTTTATTTCTCCATTCCGTGTGTGTGTTTAAAAGTGCCTGCTTGACGCTTGGACGCCACGCTGCAAGCAGCAAATGTAATGAGTGCTGATGGTTTATTTGGAGGAAGAACTCAGAATAAGCATTTTGGACCACCTCAGCAAGCGTATTTCACACAGCTCAGAGAGCTGCAACAGCACAAACATCCATCAAGGAGACCAAAGTGGTGTTTCTCCTTCTACTTCTCACTCAACCAACACCTGCACGATGTGGTGGCAACCCATCAGTGCCAGCCACTGTGCTAATCTATGGAGCACCCACCCATGAAACACCCTGCCCAAGTCTGCTCTTTGCATGATGCTTTTATTGATCACCTAATTCTATCCCATGTGATTGGGATTGTTGTATGTGTATTGATCGGGATTGTTCCATGTGTATGGGATTGTTGCTCATACACATCCTCTGCCCACAGTTGTTTCTGTGCAATAAGGGGTCTGGACTCTGATTCTTCAGGGTGCCAACACACACGTGTCACCATTAAAATGTCACTGTTCCCACAGGCTTTGGGAAGATGGGAGGCATCTTGAGCTATGTCTTTGTTTTAAATGGTGTAATTGCTGTTCCATTCATTTGCAGTGTGATCTTTAGCCACAGCAGCCTCTCCTTTGGTTTCTTTCACTCTCCCTAGGGGTAACCGGGGAGTCCAGCAGGGAAGAGCATTTCCACACTGCCTTTGAAAGCAGAAGGAAAACAAGCTGTCTAAATCAATCGACAGTGTGCATTAGTGATCGGATGTTCCTCTAGAGGTCTGCATTTGATGTCATATTGACACAGAGCTAAGATCAAAGCCCATCTTTGCATCCTGGCTACTACTGCAGAAACAGCATTGGCCTTTGGGCCCCATATCTTTACAAGGAGCTTGTGATAAATGTGATTTCCCCACACACACCCCCCAAACTAGCACCTGTGAAGTGTAATTATCCATCAAATAATGCCTTTTACTCTGAGAAATGTAATTCCTCTCCCTCTTTGGAAATGTTCTGGAAGCAAACACTATAGGTTTTTCCTTTCTGCTTTTGTAAGGAACCTGCAAAACGACAGCTCCCACTCCTGCCGAACAGGCATCAGCTGTTAGCTCAGTAGGGAGAGCTCTGGATGCAATGTACGGATACTTTGGAACAATCCAATGTTGGTTTTGTTTCCTTAGAATTATTTTGCCTCCTTGGGAAAAAAAAAAAAAAAAGGAAATCTCTTTTTTTTTTGTTGCTGATGCAGATATTGGGCTGATTCACACGGGTACGTTTGGAACGATTATTCTATAACAGTCATCAGCATCTAAAAAGGACCTTGGTTGTGCCAGAGCTCGGCAGCAGGGGAGAGAAGCCAACGTTTGAATAAGCTTCTGACTTCCCTCTCGAGAGAGAATAACTCCAAGCAGAGAGGTCTCTCAGGAGAGAGCTGGCTTTCTCAGGAGACATCTGGTACCTCCTGCTTCTGCTTGGGCCCGAGCTGCCAATCTTTCTCCAGGTATTTCTGGCACCCCTGGATTGCAGCACTGCAGCACAGGGAAAGTGGAATGGTGCAGAGGGCTGCGTCCCTCTGACTCACAGCCCACCCTCGCCAAAGCCCGGGGGGACAGGAAGGTGGTGACAGGTCGCATGGGTCGATCGTGAAGGATGTTTTGGGTCTGGGCTGGTTAAAAATAGCCTGGTTTAGACCTCCTTTTGCAGGCTCTGGAAGGCTCCCTGCCTAGCTGGGCTTTGCAGCCAAGTTCAAGGTCTAGTCTATATCCAAACTGGGTTATCTCCATTCCTGCTGATAGCCCAGATAGTGCCTGGATACCCTTGATCTACCTGGGGATGGCAGGCTGAGCCACGTGCTGTCTCAGAAGCATTGGCTCCCGCAGGACCCAGCCAGCGCATTTAATGAGCTTCATCAACCTTTCTTTTTGGGGGGTTTTGATGGGTTTTTTTCCCTTTTTAACTTGGGAACAAAGCTCTGTATAAAGCATCAGCCTCCCCCACCCTGTGCTGCTCAGACACAAGTCTGGGATGATGCTGTTGGGAAAGGTGCTGTTCCAAGCTGCTTATGGACCAAGTATGGAGGAAGATGCTTGACATGGCAATTGAGGGATGTGGGATGCGCAGTGCCGTTCCCTAAGGACGTGCCTGGTTTCTGGGCTGAAGTAACTGCACTCCCATATGGCAAAGGGATCAGAGCTGGCAGGGAGAGGATGAAGCCTTTCTTTCCATCTGAGGAAGAAGTGTGGGGGCTTGGGAAGGGCGGCTGTTCCACTGGGAATGACTCACTTCCCAGGGAAGTCATCCCTACAGGAGCCCATGCACTGAATGACAGAGCGTGGATGGGGCTGAGCCTTGAAACCCCGCAGCTGCTGGTAGCTCTGTTCTTCCTGCCCTGGGGAAGGGCCTGCCCGTCCTTCCCCGTATTGTGTGATTATTTGTAGTTCTCTGCTGTTTGTCTCTCCAGGGGTCTCGGTGAGTTTTTGCCTTGTCCTGTGTCCCCACCAACCCTAGGCAAGTGCTTCTCTCAGACAGCAAACACTGCTTGCCCAGAGCCACTCATGAGGTCTGAGGCAGAGGGATGACTAAAACCCCCAGCAGAAGAGCACCAAGACCACAGTGGCCTGCATTGCTCGTGTTACTGAGAGGTCAAGTTTCCCAGTTGTGGCTTCAGGAAAGAGCCTTTCCTCTCCCGAATTCCATCATTAAAATTTCCCTTCGTAGAAACAAATATTCTTCCTTCTTTTCTTTTCTTATCTTTGCTTTTCAGCCACCCGTTTCCAGCAGAGTTTAGGGGAGAAATTACTACTTACTAAGCAGAAGTCTCCCTTTTACCCTTCTGTTTCACCCCCACGAGCTGGACATGAACTCCTTTCTGTCCTACATGGGTACCATTCCTGCAGACCTATCCGGGGGTCAGAGGGAGCCCCCCTACTGAGAACTGTCCTGTTGTGGCTGTGTTTGCACAGTAATTTCTCCTGCTTATCCCAGAGCAATAACCCATTCCACCCACCTCTCTGGTTCCTTGGCTCCATCCTCCCACTTCATTGTGCACGTCTCAAGCAGGCAGGAGCCTGCTCGGGGAGGGGAAGCGCTGCAGCATCTTTGCTGTGTCTCGATTTTCACCAGTGTTGAAGTTTCATCTGAAGGTTCTGATGGGCCCAAGGGAATGAGGGGAGAGGGGACAGCAGCTTCCTGTAGGTTTCAGCAAAGCAGAGATAGAGCCGTTGCTGATCACCACAAATACCGGTGCTGCCATGAATTATGCATTGCTTGTTTAAAGAGAGGTCGCTCTCATCAATAATGGAAAGCTCCCTGCTCTGCCTTCAGCATTGCATCTCCCACACCGGGAGTTAGGGGAACTCATGAAATCTGCATGGACTTCCTCAAGGTGTCCAGGGGCTGCTGAAGAGAGGCAGCAAAATGCAGGCAGAACAAACCACAAACACTGCTGACGGTTTTGGTGTGTGAAATTAAGGCTCATCTGTACCTTCCAACTGCTCTGCTGCAGCTCTGCCCCTCGCATCCCTCTCTCCTGAAAGGGTATGCACAGAATAGGCTTACAAACATGGTACAAACCAAGATCGGGGGTGTTCCTTGAATCCGTTGGCTCCATTCACTGAGACTAGTTTTCTTTGGGTGCTTGCCTAGAAAATCTCGACGCTGGGTAGTGGGATGTTCCTAGGGAACAGGTTAAACTGTGAAATTGGTTCCTATGGGAAGATAATCATCTTTAGAGTCTGTGTCTCAGACTATAGACATAGAGGGCTGGGCTGGTCCAGCATTCAGGGTCTCCTAAGCCTGGCTTAGACAGGCTGATGCCCTGAACCAGAGGCTGCAATATAGGAAGAATACAGGCACCTGAACTCATATCCCAGCCTTATAATCCCCACTCAACTGTGCCCCTTCCTAACTTTCACCTTCTATCATTCACGCCACGTGTCCTTTCAAACTGCTTTGCAACTCAGAGAAAGTCACATATGTGACATCTTAAAGCTGTATCTGAACAGTGAGGCTGCCTGGGTTGTCCTCCAGCTTATCCCTCTCCCAACATCCGAGCTGCCCTGCCTGTAACAAACTGTTCCCTATTGGTAATTAGTCAACAGCAGATGAAGAGATCTGTAGCATGTGATGCTCTGAACCTCAGCCAAATCTTGCGTCTCTTCAGCATCAGCCTTGGGCATTCAGGCTGGGTTCTTCCCTCCATGTGCTTCTCTTATTCTCTTCTCCCAGATCCTTTTGGATTAATGCTCCCTGCATCAGCACAGGAACTTAAATGGAGTCTGGATGGTGTTATGTCCCAGGAATTAAGAAGTCTGACAAAGCAGCGTGAAGCAAGAGTAGTAAGAGAAACATTTTGTCCCCCTCATACTCAGCTTTGTGCTCTGTGTGTGTCTGATTGTTTATTTTTTTAATGGAGAAGAGAAGATTGATGGATGAAATTAAGAAGAGGGATGTGTAATTGGAAAACAGCTCAAGAAGGCTACAGCCAGCATATTGAAGGCATCCATCAAATATCCAGCTAATGTTATTAAGGGTGTGTAACACAAACATAGGCTGCAGGAGACACTAGGAAACAAAGGGAAGAGGAAGGGGAATAAGCAGGACAGAGAGAATAGTAAGGGAGGGGGAAAAGCGAGAGAGTACAATCAATAGTATTTGTATTGCAGTCACATCCAACAGCTCCTGTCCCAATCAGGACTGTACAAGCACATTAAGAGACGGTCCCTGCCCTCTACAGCTTAAACCCCGGAATTACGGGATGGTCGCTGTGAATGGGTTTAGATAATCACAACGTTTTCTCCTGATCTTGAATCTCATTTAATAGGATCTCCTCTGAACGGGTTTAAAGGCAGAAGGCAGGTAGCTGGTTGTGCCAAGAATACACACAGTAATGCCTGCCAGCAGGCATGCAATTAATCTGAGCCACTTAGGGGACTTTGGTTTTAATTATCAAAAGTAGGTAAAGATATGTGCAGTAAACCTCTGCAAGCCCCACTGGGGCCATCAGCAGGCTACCCAAAGGCATTGCTATGTGCCTGGGGTTTCAGAAGGGTGGGATGATGCTTTAATGAACCACTTTGTGGGAAATACTCCATGCAGGGTGGACATTAAGGAAATGTAAAGGGTCTTTGTGTGGGGAAGGAGAGAAGACAAAGGATAAAATCATTGGTAAGGCAGCAGATTCCTCTAGTCCTGGAAAGAGGGAAGAATGGAGGCTCTTAAGGACTGGGAAAAGGCAGGTGAAAGATGTAAGGGAACAGAGAAGAGCACAAGTGTGATAGATGCAGAGGGCAGCAGTGGCGGGGAGAAGGTGATGCTTTAAGAGAAAATGAGGTATCCCAAGGCAGACTTTCTGCAAGCAGCATTCAAGTCAGCTCCTCTGTGAGGTTCACAAGTGGCCTGGTGCTTTATGTAGGGATTAATTGCTTTAGCATCGCAAGCTTTGGGAAAGCAATAGAGATGAGCATGTAGAGGAGCACCGGAGGAGCTGCACACACAGACAGCATCTCCACTTGTTTGCAGTGTTCATGAAGCATGAACAGGGTTGGCTGGGAGGAGGAGGAGAAAGAACTAGAAAGAGAATTGGTTAAAGCTCTTCTAACTCCGACCCACTCTCCCCTGTGCTCTCCTGGTAACAGCGCTGCCACCTCTGCCACCTCCTCCTCTCCTGCTTCCACAAACAACCTATGCAGACCAGCTGCATAGAAACTGTGCCTATGTAATTAAAGCCTTTTATTAAAGGCAATGACTCTAATGCAGGGATATTTGTAATTACAAGCATACTAGAGGAAGCAAGGAGCTGTGACAACTCCAAGCCACAGCCTGGGTGGACCTAAGCTTCTGCTGCTGTTATCAAGCAGTGCAGAGCTCTCCTTGGATTTCTTTGGTGGCTCTGTCTGTTCTCATGGCCCCGAGTTATGGGAAGCTTTGCTCTGTGCTGGTAAAGGAAGGCATCTCCTGGAAGGAAAGATCTGTAGCTTACCAAAGACCTATACCTTCAGCACTAACACTTGAAGGAAGCTCTTGTACCTGCCGGGGGCCCAGCCATCAGAAAGCAATGAGGTTATGCAGAGCCAGCATGTTTGCTGCACAAGGCTCCTGCAGCATCACCAAAGCATTCCTGTGTGCCTCTCACCACACAGGTTCCTTGGCCTACTTCTTCATCTGTTTTCCATAGCTTGAAAACAGAGGAATGGCAGCATGGTGTTTTCTGAGAGAGGAGGTAGGAAGCAATAGAGATAATCACCATGAATGGTTGGTTTGAGAAGCAGTGGAGGTAGGTTACAGCGAGGGATTGCTCCAGTGTGGTACTGCTGGTGTCTAACAAGGAATGAGCTCGTGGTGCAGCAGCTTTCTTAATAGGGCCTATGAGTATCTATTTGCCTGCCAGAAGACTTGCTGAGCCATGCTAGATTGGGCTGAAATGGGTTTGTCAGTCATTGCTGATAGGGCACTGATGAGCCCTGCGATCACATAATCCTTGTTTCTTTCAGGACACTAAATGTCAAGTTAAAAATTAATGACAAGTACTACAGAGGTCCCAGAGGATGAATTATGAACAGCATCCCCTGGTATCTTCCAGGAACACCGTGTGTCTCTGCAAAGCAGAGTCCTTTTGGACAGATCATCATGTTTCTTCTCACACACTTCTCTAAGGCTGAAGCAAGGCAATACTTTCTCTTTGGGTAGATGAGGAGCTGCTGGGCTTAAATCCTGGGCAAGGAGTTTCCTTTGCACATAATGTGCCTATGTCCCTTTGAGGACCTTGGGTTTAGGTGTCTGGCCTTCCGTACACTAGGAACTTAGAGTCAACCAGCTTGAGCCTCCTTTCCATCCTTTGCATCAGTGTGGTGCCACATCACTCTCTTCCCTCAGACTGCCTTCAGCCTAGGAGAGCAAGAGGGCCTGGTGGGGCTGTTCAGCAGCTCTTCAGTTCCCAAAGGGTGTGTTTCCCAACAGAAGTCTCTCTGCAGGAGGCTAATGGAAGTTTTATGCTCCCCTTAGGCTCCTAATGAGCATCGCTGTGGTAGTGAGGAAGTCCTCTGGGAGAAGTACTTGTCATCAGAAAGGTAATCCCAGAGGAGAAGGAATACAGATGTTCCCGGGAGGGAGAGGGAGAGAAAATCCAGCTACCAAGCACCAGATATCCCGCTTGGAGTGACAGGAGAAGGTTCTAAGATACTAAAGAGTAACTTTGCTCTGCACCCATCAGTCTTTCCATGGACAGCAGATGTGGATCCCTCTTTCTGGAGCACTGCTTTTGTTGCTGGTGTGTAATAACAATATCAGGAGATTTCATACCCAGAGAGGGACGTTGGAAGGAAACGTTCCTGACTGTGCCAAAGCCATACGGTAGGCAGCACATACACTAGGCAAGCCCATTTGGGAAAAACAAAATCACTGCTATTGGCTGGACCATCTGTAAATAAGCCACCCTTGTTGTTGGTTATTTCTGATACTTTTGTCCTTTATTCCTCTTTATTTCCTTTTAGTTCCTCTTGCTTTATGGAAGGTGTTTCAAAAGCAAATGTTAACTGTTGTGATTCCTCAGCTCTCATGATCATGTGCATTACAGAAGTGCTAACAAAGCAATTAAAGTATTCTGAAGGCTGTGATTTATACTAAAGGCTGCAATGGCCAAACACAGCAAACCAGGATGCAGAACAATTAACTTTCAGGACTGTGGAATGACAGAGGCAGGGATTTCATGGCAAACCTAGTAGGTCATTGTGTACATCCCTGATTGCCTCAATGTGTGTGCATAAGGAGGATGAATTAAAGCAGCTGGAGTGAAAGAGATGCTGGCTGTCTCAAGGATGCCTGATGTCTTCTGTTCTGTCCAGTTGCATATGCAGGAATACAACTCTTGCTCAGAGATCTAAAGCATTCTACAAAAGAAGCAAATTAAACAGTTCCCAAAGCTCAGGAATTAATACCAGTGCCAGAGAGAGGGGGAAGTAACTCTGGTTTCAGAATCAGCAACATGAACAACCCGAAGTCAAGGACAGTGGGTTCATCATGGAGCAGCGGGAGGTTCTTTATAGCAACACAAATAGATAAAAGCTTCTATTGAATAGCACAGGAATTGGCCAGGGCAGCTGGATAACGATTTGGGCCACAACCTTAATGGGGCTCCTTGTAAACTTAGACAAATGCTTTGCTGGATAGGAGCCCAACATTTACCATGCCTCCCTCTAAGCAAGCCAAGCTCAGCCTATTAGTTTGGGCTCTAAATTCACTGTCCTAATGTTTGTGGTGACTGATATTTCAGAGGCCTTTTTCTTTCTGCTCTGAAAGGTAGAGAGATGCCTGGGTATTGGAAGCTCTCTGCAGCATGCTGAGGAGACGTAACCTTCTGACCACGATCCTGATTGCCTTGCCATGGGCTCTTCTCCTAACCTTGTGGCACCAGTACCCTACCACCCACTACCTCAGCCTGCTGAGAAGTAAGTGCAAGAGTTCTGCTGCCAGCATGCTGGTGGTTCGTGATGATTCCTGGTGTGAACCCTCAGTAGGAGATGCTCACTCGTGGGATGGGTTAAACAAAGACAAACTTGTCTGAAGGGCCCCTCAGGGTTTGCCTATAGCAAGCACTCAAACTGTTCTTAAGAGTTAAACATACATCTTAAGGTATGGGGAGAGGATGCTGATGCAGAGGCTTGGAAGTAGATGATTTTAAGGTCTTTTCCAACCCAAACCATTCTATGTGCTGAGCACTGACTCCAGACAGATGTGCCCCCAGCATCCCCTGGAGAGGAGGCAGTGATTAGTTCTCTAACATCTTTCTTCTTCTTCCTTTTTCCCCAGAAGAGACAGATGAGAACGTGACCTCTAAAGCTCTCTTCAATGGTACATCTGCACTGAGAGAAGGCAGCCTCCCGTCATGTATTCGGCAGCAGCAGAGCACAGGGGCAACGCCAAGAGTCATCCAGAGCTATGTGTACTCCAGGCCACCCCCGTGGTCAGACACCCTGCCAACCATCTTTGTTATCACCCCTACCTACACCCGGCCAGTGCAGAAAGCTGAGCTAACCCGTCTGGCCAACACCTTCCTGCACGTGCAGAACCTGCACTGGGTGGTGGTGGAGGACTCTCCCCGGAGGACCAACCTCGTATCCAACCTGCTGGAGAAGGCAGGGCTCAACTTCACCCACCTCAATGTGGAGACACCCAAGAGCCTGAAGCTGGGGCTGTCCTGGATCCCATCCCACACTCCAAGGGGCACACTGCAGAGGAACCTGGGGCTGCACTGGCTGAGGAACAGCTTCAGCAACACCGTACCTCCAGAAGGGGTAGTGTATTTTGCTGATGATGACAACACCTACAGCCTGGAGCTCTTTGAAGAGGTAAGAGCCATAACATCACATTGGATAGAAAAGCAGGATACAGCTGCAAAGCCTCTTAAGGCCAGATGCATTTGCAAAGACCTGTAAGACAAGACTACCATGTGGACTTTCAGCATCAAGTGGGAGACAAGGGCTCCTGCATGCTGCCTAGAGCCCTGTTCACACACCCTGCATTCGGTGGGACCTAGGTATAGGGCAGATGCAAAGCTATAGGTATGCAAACTCAGTAGTCATGCTGTTATGGCCTGAAAGAGCAAAGAACAGATCTGCCACGGTATAGGCTCATACACACCATTCCATCAGCTAGAGCCCTTTTTACCAGCGACCACAGGATATATAGCCCAGTATTTATACCTCTCCCTAGGGAGAGCTGACCTGATTTAACTAAACCCAAAGATAACCTCCTGGCAAAGCATAAATGTGCTGTGTTGCAGGGGTGTGATGAGTAGGGGACACTAGAGAAGTCAACAGGATTTCTAGTCCATCTTTTTGCCTTAGTTGCCCTTCTGCACTCTGAGTTCCAAGCACCACAGCAGCGCTGTGTCCCTGGGATCATGGAAGCTTGCCCGGAGTTCTGCTGGAAACATGGCTTTTGTGAGACTCCACAAGTCTATTGTAAACTTCAAGTATCCAGTAAACTCCCCTGTCCACAACTTCACCCAAACTGTACTACTTGAAACAGAGTTCTGCACCACAACACATTGCCAGCTTTCCTGGTTTTTTAGATCCCTGTTAAGCTCATCCTTTCTTACTTCTTTCTAGGTCCTTTCTGATAGTTTAAATAAAACCTCACTCTTTTAGGCAGTAGCCATAGATGGAAGAACAAGGATGAGTACGGAGATGCATCTCTCAGGGAGGGAGATTTCTTGTATGAGGGTGAAGTTGGAGTGAGCAGAGCTGATCATACAGAGCTAGAAGTCATGTTTGGCGTTTACAAAAATTATAACATTTTACCAAAAAATGATAGCAGTTCAGATGAGGCCAGAAAACCAAAGGTTTTCCTTCCAAGGGACTGAAAATAGAATCACAGAATGGTTTGGGTTGGAAAGGACCTTAAGATCATCCAGTTCCAAACCCCTGCCATGGGCAGGGATGCTTTCCACTAGATCAGGTTGCCACAAGCCCCATCCAACCTGGCCTTTAACACTGCTAGGGATGGGGCAGCCACAGCTTCTCTGGACACCCTGTGCCAGCATCTCTCCACCCTCACAGTAAAGAACTTCTGCCTTATGTCTAACCTGAACTTCCCCTATTTCAGTTTGAACCCACCACTCCTTGTCCTATCGCTACGGTCCCTGATGTAGAGTCCCTCTCCAGCATCCCTGTAGCCCCCTTCAGACACTGGAAGGCTGCTGATATGGGCAGGGAAAAGCAGTGAGTTTGGTGTGCAGAGAAGAACGTGCCAAAACAGCCTTGTGGCTCTGCAAGTTGTAGCTCCTCAAGCAGTAACACAGATGAACAAGAGCTTGTGCTGCCTAGAGCTGTGTGAGTGCGAGAAGCCAATGGAGGAGGATAGGTGCCAATGACAACAGAGGGTGGCACATTAATGGACTGGGACAAAGGTGGCAGGGTTGAATTCTCACAGCACTGTTTCCTTCTGGCCCACAGATGCGCTACACAAGGAGGGTGTCAGTCTGGCCTGTGGCTTTTGTTGGGGGGCTGCGGTATGAATCCCCCAAAGTGAGCCCAGCAGGGAAGGTGGTCGGCTGGAAAACTGTCTTTGACCCAAACAGGCCTTTTGCTATTGACATGGCTGGGTTCGCCATCAGCATCAAACTGATCCTGGAGAAGCCTCAGGCCAGTTTCAAGCTGGAGGGAGTTAAAGGAGGCTACCAGGAAACCAGCCTGCTGAAGGATCTAGTGACTATGGATGGGCTGGAGCCCAAAGCAGCCAACTGCACAAAGGTGAGTAGGACAAGAGACCTTGAAGATACATTCCCCTTGCTGGGTCCTGGCTGCTTGTACAGCCTCATGCCATGTGCCTCCACCTTCCCCTGTGCTGTGTGCTGGCACATACCAGTGCTGATCAGGGCTGGGACAGACAGACAGGGCCTGCCAAATTCTTCATGGATGCAGGATTCTGAGGGCGCTAAGGAACAGTGCTGTGCACTCTGTGTTAATAAAGAGCCTCAGATGTACAGTTCATGCCCAGATTGCTTCTCCAAAATCCAGAAGGATTGGCAGAGGGTTGGTCTGGTTTTGGTCCAGAATTATCCCTCCTCTTTGACACTGTTTCATGTGCCTGTTAAGTCTCTCCCAGGCTCAACCCCTTTGAATGATGCCTCAAACAGCTGTGAGCCCTGGGTTTCTGAGGATCCCTCCCGATGGATGCACTGCTTTTGGTATTTCCTTGGCATCCAGAGCTCCTGAACTGTTTGTGATTCCTTCTAGGTGTTAGTGTGGCACACAAGAACTGAGAGGCCCACTCTGGTTAACGAAGGCAAGCGTGGATTTACAGACCCCAGAGTAGAGGTGTAAGCAGAGAGCCAGCTCCAGAGTGTGAGTACCCTTGTCTTTACTGCTTTTGGCAAAGCAAATACCTGTTTCCTTATTTATGCTATTGTTTCCTCGAAGGTTATATATATGAATGTCCCTGTAACTCCCTACCATGCACAAGAAGTACATTCTCATCTTTACCCACTGAGCCAGGTTCAGCAGCAGGATGGAGGATTATGGTAATCACAGGTGAGGACAGGAATGTATCAGAGATCAGTACTGTGATCTTAGAAGTAGAGACTGATAAAGAACAGGCTTCAGAGAAGCTGTGACCTCCTCTGCCCTCTGACTCCAATGCCTGCCCTTGGCAGATTCCTAGCCCAAAAGTCCCAGAAGAATAAAGGTATCCGATTTGGGAGTACCCATGTCTTTCTGGAATCACTTGCATCTGTGGCAGCATAGAGGATGCTGAATGATTTACTCATACTTTAGAAGATACTCCAGGGCTGCTTCCAGCCCTGACCCCAATATACACTTCAGTTGAGGTCTACCAGTGGAAATAAAACTGACAGCTTTTATACAGGCAGTCATGAGTATTCCACTGTGCTGATCTGCTGTGTGCATCACTAGGAGCTGTGTACAGCATTTCCACATCACCTCATCATCTCTGACTGACAGCCATACAAAGAATGCAAAGTAATCCCAGTGCCCACACACCCAGCAGCAGTTGCTAAAAAGAGATACCTGGTGCCACTATGGAGACCCTGGGGCAGCCTACCTGTAGGGCACTAAGTCTGTACCATATCTGCCAGCTTTCCATTAATATCTCAGATATCCCAGCAACCCATATGCGATGCTTGACACCTGTGCATGGGCAAAAGCCCTCTTTCAACCTATGCTTCTGTGACATCCACTAGCAGTTACAGGCTCATTTTGCATACCCACCATGCTGTAGGCTAAAGCTATGATTGCCCAAACTCAGCTCATAAGGACTCTGATTTCAGTTAACTGGTCTGGAGGTACCACTTTGTAAAAGATGAGCAGATAAGACCTGTCTTGCCTACTTGTCAGAAGAAGGGTATACTGCTCCACTACAGATGCAAAGTGTGGATGCTTTCATAACTGTGCCATTTACGTATCAGCACTTTTGTCCTCATCTTCCATGAGAAATGCCACACACCTGCTATGGAATCTCATGGGAACGGTTCCACATACATCATAGACATCATTTGTTGTGGGAAGCAACCAATCTGATAGATCAAGGCACTGCCACTCATTCACCAGCAGGACTTGCACCTTTATCGAGAGCCATCTGGTGCTTTCAAGCCAGAGTGTCAGCTGGGTCAGCTCTGTTTATTTATAAGGAGCCTTTCACTTGCATTAGCAGTGGAATTTGACCACAGCCCCTTCTGCATCACTGCCAAGTGGGAAGGTGGCATCCACTTCAGGAGATACCTGCAAGGTAATTTACTTGACTGCCCAGCCATGCAAAATCATTAGATTCCCCCCCTTAAAGTTTTAAATTGAGATCTCTGCTGATGGCTACAGTGCTTTAAAGGTCCTTACTATCAAGGCTGCTGAGCTTCAGAACCTTGACAAACATGATGAAGATAAGCCAGCACTGAGAAAGAAAAAGAAAGTAAAATTGCTCCCCTGAGGATGTTCTGTTCTTAGACACAATAGGGAGAATATGCCTGTCTTTCCCACCTGGCACTCAGTCCTTGCTGAGGATAAGATCAAGCCAGTCAAGCCCAAACCTTCCAGAGGACTCTTCCCTTTAACACTTGCAGATGTGAGCCAGGCAGACAGTGCTTGGTGTGGGATTTGATGCTCTGTTGATCTCTAGTCAGACCACTTGCATGGCTGCTTGGCACAAGTCTTGGTGGATTGCCACCAAGGGACCTGCTCATCATGTGAAGATCAGGCTTCAACAGGTACTACATAAATAGTAGGTATTCTGTCCCAGCTGGATTCCCACTGTCTTCCTTGCCCCCATTCCCACCACCTGTAGCGGTGTCCAACTAAGGCTGGGGGAGAAAGCTATGCACCAAAGCAGATGTGCAAAGGGGGAGCAGTAACACACATCAGGGGTTTGCTTTTCATGAGAGACAACAAAAAGATGAGCTCCTAAGTTTTAAAACCAGTGTTTTTCTTTTCTTCCCTAGAAAGCCTGAGATGTGCTGGGATTGGGTTGATAGCCTCAGCTATTTCCCCAGCCTCAAAGTAGAGGAGCAGGAGGGACAAAAAGGTGGTCTCTGAGCCCATCTTCAGCTGGACAAAAGCTTTCACTATGGGAAATGGCTGTGAGCCTGATCTTTGAGAAACACTATGGGAACATGCAGAGGGGAATGTGGATGATGGGAAAAATCCTTGGGATATTCTGTATTGCAGCCAAAAGCTCTCCCAGCATCCGTCCCTATGGATTGTCATGAAACCCCCTCAAAACACGGGGTTTGGCTTCTAAGAGCAGGAGACAGAAAACAATTTTGCTTTATACTTTGTTAAATCCCTGTAAGCTATCACTCAGGACTGGTGTTGTAAGAACTCCCTATTCCTATTGCTAACATCTATTTACAAGCACCCAGAAGAGTTTGCTTAGGTTAGCACAGAACTCCTGCTGCCGTATGACATTTGGAAACAGGGGAAGTTGTTCATCTGCATTACAGAGCTCCCAGACAGACTGAATAGGGATGCTCAGATCTCATCCTCCTGCTCTTTCTTTTAAGATAGGCTAAAATAATTATTTTATGGTGAGAAAAAGTACCCCTCAAAACCTTTCTGATACATAACTATCTCCCAGGTAGGACTGTAATGTAGATGGAACAAGCAGCTTTTCAGCCATATCCTAGCTCAAAGCTGTGCATCTGTGATTGAGGAACCTGGCTACTAGTGCCTACCAGAGCCAGGGGACTGCAGTGTTGGAAAAGCATCTCCTGCCCTGCTGTCCTGGATGTGACATCAACACCTCTAGCTCCTTCTTACCTCACCTTGTGTTTGTTTTGACAGAGGCAGCGGGCAGTGGTCGCTCCCAAAGTCTGTCATCAACCCCAGTGGCCTGTTCTGCCCAGCTCTGCTTCGCTGATGGAGGATGCTGAACACCCCCAAACCTCGCCACGCTGATCAGCTCCCACTGCCTGAAAGGTGGTAACAAGCAGGGACAGAGCTGATATTGTGCCCTGCGATCCTACAAGCTCTTCACCTTTGACTTCATGCACTGGCTCCCGTTCACCACTTGGGAGAGGAGTGCCTCCCCTCCCCTATGGGCTCTGTGTTTTTAACTGCTCATTAGGATTTATTACATATGATCTCCACTCTCAGCTGTGCCAGCCCAGAGGCTGAAATCCAGGATGGGCGCGGGTGCCTCTGAAGGTCTCTCTGGCGTATTGTAAAGCCTGAACTTCAGTGCAACAGCTCAGAGCTGCAGTGGTTCAAAGGACAGGAGTTAGCGCATAAGCACAAATGTGGACCTGCTGGCCTAAGGTCTGTACACTCTCAAAACCGCTTTAAAACAAAGCTAGCCTGAGAGAGGGTCTCCCTCCAGAGGATGCACATAGATACCGACATAGATCAGCTTTCAGTACTGGAAAAGGGCCAGTGCTGAAGGGTTTGGGAGCTCCAAAGGGATCTGGTACCTATGCCACAACTGAGAACTTGAACTGCCCTCACTTAAGGTTGGTTTGGAAAATGCTGTTCCCCATCCCCAGGCATAGAGGCCCCTGGATGAAGTTCCTCTCCCGCTCAGGGAGACCCAGCAGGTACCATGCCTCCTTGTCTTGCTGCAGAGACCAGAAAGCAGGGGCAAAGACGGGTGGACTTGCAAGTGTTGCTCCTTGCCTTGAAGCCTTCAGTAGCCTCAAATCATGCATACAGTCTTGCTTCCTAGGCCTCCAGAGAGGAAGACACATCTGTGAGATGGAGGTGGGTGAGAAATGCTCAGAGCAGAGGAACTCTCAGCCTGCACTCATCTGCTGTAAGAACACAGAGGAATGTGGAGCAACATCAGTGGGAAACTCATCTTGAGCATACGGATGCCAACTGATATAGCAAATGTGACCATGTTTTCCAGTTGGACTCTGAAAGGCACGTGTGATGCTGCAAAGAGAGAGAAGACAGTGTCATGAGGAAGGGTTTCCCTTTCCCTCAGCAACACAGGAAGGCAGCCAGGTGGAAGGCAGCCCACAAAGGAGGAGGTGGCAAATGAGGACTGAAGGAAGGATGCACCGGATGAAAAGCACAAGTGTTGGTACCACGTGTGTGTGCGTGGGGAGTGGTGTCACTGTGACTTTTCCAGGAAGAATCCTCAAATGACCCAGAAACCCCTCTGAGCATACCCATCTTCAATCAGGCCATGAGAAACAAGGCTTTAGGCATTCAAAATACATCAAGGGGGAAAGCTATGAGCAATTGAGTCATCCCCCAGCCCAAGAGATTCTGGGCTGGCAGGAACCTTATTTATTGATTTATTTATACCAGGATTCTTTTCTGCCTGCTCCTTGTTTAGGTTTGGGTTTTGGCTTAGATCACCTGAGGCGTTCCTGAAGAAAGAACATTTCCCCCCTCACCGCAGAACAGCAGAGCTTGGTGTTCACCAGTGAATGCCCTATGTTCTGCGCTCCCTGGGGTTCCTTCACAGTGGTGTCTTTAACTGGCAAAATCATCAAAATCACAGCAAGGAAAGGAATTACAGTTCCTTTATACAAGAGATGTGGGTGGCACTAAGCTTACTGCTTCCCAGCAATCACAGCGAGGTAAAGAACATGTGCAAAGGAGGCCTTCACTCAGCACAGAGTTCCCTATGAGATCTCAGGAAGCCTCCGTGAAGGGAGCTCTTTGAAGGCTATCTGAATGAGGGGGGTCAGTCCATGTTCCCTCAAATGGGGAATGAGCAGCCCTGCATCCTGCTATAGGAAATGGGCTAAAGCACAGGAGGGGGCAAAAGGATTGAGATGCCTCTTATCAGAGAAGGTTAGAGCAAATCAACGTTAGAGCAGCAAATAGAGAAATGGAGACTGCATTTAGTGAGGCTGAGGCTGGGGTCTTTCAGAATGAACACACCGGCACTACAGTGCCAGCCATCACAGCATGAAGGAATACTGAATGGGCCATAAATTGTGTCTCCTCTGGGCCCTGGAAAGGTTCTTACAGAGAAAGGGTCTGGTGTACTGGTTCTGGTAGCATGAAGGAAGCCCAGCATCCACAAAACACTTATTCTCCATGTGTCCGAGCTCTGTGTCCTGTCTTCTGCAGAAGGTAGCAGGCCTTGCACTCCTGTGCTTTGCCAACCCATCTTGCCACCAGGCAGGTGGGCTCGATGCTTTCACCCAGCATTCAACCAAGATTAAGTTCCCTTCTTTGTAGTTTCGATGAATGAGGAAGAGTGAGGGAATAAAGGAGTCGGTTCATGACCTCCATTTTCTCCTCTGAGATGGGCAGGGTTTCTGCCCGTATGAACAGGGGAGGATATGGTGATTAATTCCCTGACCTCTGATCTTGCACAGCTCCTACGCAGGGGTTTGGCACTGGCAGTGGGTGTTTGTAGCGAGGATCTGTTCTCATTGCAAAGGATACCCCCACATACATGCTTTTAGAAAGTTGTTCTCTCTGCATCCCTGTAAGAAAGCAAAATCATTATTCCCATTTTTCCCAATGGGAACCTGGATTCCAGAGATAGGCACTACACCGTCAGTTCAGTGCTGGTCAGAGGCTGCTCTCAAGACCAGCCCTATTGTGCCATCTCCATTTTGCCTCAGCCTGGCCCTGTGGAGGAGACTTTCTGTGAGTTAAGTACCAGTCACAGGACCAAGACCTTGTATGAACAGCATGGATGGACACAGCTGATATTGCAGGCTAGCAGACATTTGGATCTGCTCAGCACAAATACTCTTTTTCCTGTAGAGCAGCCTAAGGACTGCTGCTGGCCAGGGTGTATCAGCTAAGGGTAGGTAACAGACACCACACAACAGGGCTGTTTGTTAGCAGAGCTGAGTGGGACAGCCAGTTCCAGGCTGCAGGGGAAGTAAGGATGGAAGCTGCAGATGAAGCCTGAAGCATTTAAAGGAGAGAAGGTATCCCAGCACCTGGTTTTTACTAGCATATTAGTATCTGATATTCATGTTCTCTGAGATTCATACAGTTCAACAACCAGTGAATATTACTAACATTTCCTGTTGCAGAAAATACTATTGATGAAGGAAAGAGAATGTCAAGAAAGTACTTTTTAATGGTTATTTATTTATACTGAATGGTACTAGAGCGTTATTAAATATGATGTGAATAGTAAGATATTGCACCATTGTCTTGTCTTGCAGCGTAAACTTATGGCATCTCTAGCCGTCATTTTGGTGGCATGGTGACCGTCCCCACTGAGATAGGAATGACCATATCTTGGAAGTGAGTGGTGGTCAAAACACCACTCAGGCAGGCAGTTCTCCATCACAAGGGAGAGAGGAAAGGTGCCGCAAGCTGCCTTAGTGAAATAGCAAGCTGCATTGCATGGTCACACATAAACAAGGCTGCTGCTGGCAGTCAGCAGGCTGCTGATTTCTGTGGAGGTTTGCTGTGTGATGGTACTCATAGAGTCATGGAATGGTTTGTGTTGGAAGGGACCTGAACCACTTTCTACTCGCTGCCATGGGCAGGGACACCTTCCACTAGAGCAGGTTGCTCCAAGGCTCATCCAACCTGGCCTTGAACACTGTTAGGGATTGGGCAGCCACAGCTTCTCTGCACAACCTATGCCAGTGCCTCAGCAGCCTCAGGCTTCAGTACAGCCCAATTCATCTTCTTGATGGGGGGAAGACATGCAGGAGCAGCAACCAACAGGATAAGGCATTACAAGCTCTAACCTCCCTACTAACTGCATGCTGTTTCAGTCCCTACTTCTTTCAGTCCCTATAAGCTACAACCTACAGGGAAAAATGTATGAACTCTCACTGAGGAGATGTCAGTGCAATGGGATCAGGTACTGAAACGAATGTAGTCCTTCCTTCTCTCTCCAGACTGCAGGAGAGTGGACGGGCCTATTTGACAGCAGCCTGGTGTTGGCTAATCCACAAGCCTGGGAGAAGCTAATAGACCCAGGTTACTACTGTTTGTAGTGCTCTCAGTGACTTACTCTGTCATTCAGCCAAAGTATGTGACATCAGCTGTCTGATATTATTAACAACAAGAAGGGATCCATCTCCCAGAAACAACATAGAAGCACTTTTAAGGCTCTTTTGAGGAAGCGTTCCTAAAAACTTAGCATACTAGAACACAAACCCAAACTGCTGCTGTGTAATAAAAAAAATCACTGTCATAAAGATGTTGCTTAAAGTGCAACGTGAAGTTTACAAGCAGTGATCCTGCAAAAGGTGTAGGAAGAACTGCCATGGCCAAAGAGACCTGAAACATCCACGCTACCAGAAAACACAGTCACCCCCCAAAAGAGGGACAGCTCTGCTTACCAGTAGTGGCTGAAAGCTCCTACAATGCCTGTACAAGACCAATGTTATCTTTCTCTTCCCTTGATAGAAACCCTGGGGTTTGGGAGGGTGTTGGATAAGATACACCGACTGACACTGCAGAAGCACCCTGCTTTGGTATCACTTACACCAGCACATCCCCTCTTCGAGCACTGCATTTTCCCAGCTAAGCTTCCCAGCCACTCTGCTGCATTTTCAATGGTGATCTAGTGCAGGCCCCAGGAGACGAGGCATGGAGAAAAAGGGGAAAGAGCAAGAGCAAGCAAGAATGAATCTTATTAAACAGAGGAAGGTACTTCTCTCAGTCTCACATCACGTTCAGGGCTGATGGGAGGGAGAAGAAGCCCCCTCCCCGAGGACAACCCAGAGGCTCTCTCACAAACTTAATTTCAAGCTCTGTTGAAGATGGTGTTTGTCTATTTTTTTTAATGCATTCAATTTAATTTCTCAGGCAGACATGTGAAAATGAGAAAGGCAGACCTTTGACTGTGGAGACAGCCCGGTGCCTGCTTCTTACACATCTACTCTCACATTGCTCTCCTCCAGCACTGCCCTCAATAAATCTGTGTGCAGGGGTTGCTAGAATGCTTGCCATCTCCCTTCTACGCTTCACTGGAGACAGTTACATTGGCTTGTTTGCATTTAAGCCCTCCGATGTATTTTTAATTCAGAACACACCACAGCTTTCCATGGCTGTGTTTAAAACCGGAGCACTCTGACCTTGGAAAGGGCCTGCAGGCACCAGGAGGTTCTGATCTGTATGCTGCTGGCCAGTCCGTATCTGCTTGCTGTGTTTCAGATCCCCTCATTTCAGTACAATGGTTGAAGGAAAGGAATTGCATTTAGTTTTGGAAGGCTCCTGAGGGAGTTGTTCCTGGATGCAGACACATGCAGTTTGGCTCCTCTGCAGGCAGCTGGTTAGTTGTATGTTAATTTTCCAACCTTAGGAGCATATATACATGGTAAACATAGAGATTGGGGTAGGATTTCCAGCTGACCTGCTGCATCTGCACTGGAACTGATAGAAGGTGACAATCTTTACAACTAAGCCCTGAGTGAGAGGAAGTTAGCAGAGATGCTGGCCCAGGACAGACCCACATCCTGCCTCTGAGACACACGGGGGCAGACAGACCCTGCCCAAGTTGTTCCTACATTGTGATTTCCTACTGTGATCCAAGGGAGGACTGCAAGCAAAGCATAAAGCATGAAAACATAAAGTAAGAGCAGGGTCTACAATAACTGCTGTCCGCAACCCTGGGTCACACCACAACTATCTTGGTTCCTTTGTTTCATGATTGACGCAGGTATTAATTCTTTCCTGTCCATGGCACTGCACTCACTGGAGCTCTCAGCAGAACATCAAATGTTGTTTTACAGAGGGTAAGACAAGCCGGGTGGGTTTGTTGTGATGGTGGAGAGAACAGCAGAGAGAGGGTGTAAATGGTAGAGCAGCGTGCAATGAAACCAACCTTTGTAGCAGCATTGGGTGAGTGGGTTTCAGTAAAGCAAGGCTTTGCCCAGGCAGAAGGAATGTTAAACAGGTTTTTGATTGGGCTTTTTTTATTATTTAGAAAACACAATTAAGTGAAAATTAAAAGTGAAATCACATTTTGCATTCAGGCCTTAAGCAATCCACTTAAATCAGGTAATGGGCTGTTCTGCGCAGCAGAATGACTGAGGTCGAGTTTCCTCTGGATTGGAAACCAGCCATGAAGCAGGAGTGCTCCCAGCTCCCCATATAAAAGCTGTCACCCCATCCACCCCTCCTCTGTCCCATGTCACCAAGTTTGGCAGGCAAACAGCAGCACTGGCCTTGCTGGTTTGGGGCTGGGTGCACCCGCTGATGGGCACCTTGGGAAGCTGAGCTAAGGGACGTGCCCTTCACTCACAGGCACTTATTTTACTGTTCTCCTCAGTGGAAACCCAGCCACCAACCGCTCTTTAAAGCCCTGTAGGGCTTTAGTATCTGTAACACTTCCTTTTTCTGCGCTGAATTTAAGTGAAAACGGGCAACACATGGAGAACACGTCAGGAGAGCAGGCAGATGGACCATCGGTGCAATCTCATAAGCCATGCTAAGAAATCAGCCAGCAAAGAGATGGGTGTAAAAGCCAAAGCTGTTTGCTAAAGTGAGACCGCGGCCGGAGCTGTGGAGGCTGTGCTGCTGCAGTCCCTTCAGGCATAGGTACTCACTGCGGTTCATCCCTCTCTGCCCAGTTTATAGCATCATTCGATCCCTGACTGGTTTGTGTTTGAAAGGACTTAAAGCCCATCCAGTTCCACGGGCAGGGACACTTTCCACTACACCGGGTTGTTCACTAAAGCATCGCTACCAGCCCACAACTAATTAAAAGCCGGCACATCCGTCGTGTGTTAACAGAGAAGAGCCGCGATGCTGCTCAGCAGCCTCTCTTACCCCACTCCCTTCACCCCACAGCGCCATTACCCACCGCCGCAACCGCGCTGGGCCGGAGGGAGAGTGGGAACTACACCTCCCAGCATGCCCCGCGGCGGCGCAGCCCGGACGGAGCCCACCCTTTCCCGCTTTGCATGCTGGGAGCTGTAGTCCCCACCAGAGGAGCGGGCGGGGCTGCTGTGTGTAAACGGCCGTGCTGCCGGCCGGCAGCTCCACGGCGGGGTAAAGGTATGGCCCCGGAGAGGGGCAGACCGGGGGGAGGCCGGGTATCCACGGGAGGGTTCCAGGAGAGCCGGCTCCGTCACCTCTTATAGCCGCTCGGCCGTGCGTTCCGCCGCTCTGTACCTCAGAGCGGTGTCCCGTCGGGGTAGGCGTAAGGCTCCGGGAGGAAGGGGGCCGCTGCGGCTGTGGCTGTTGTGCTCCGGGTGGGCTTTGAGCAGCTTTTTGTCTCCTTCAGTCCGCCCCGCAGAGCCCGTGGTGGAAAAGGGGAGGTGAAACCGTGCGAGAGGAGCGCGCTGCCGCCTCCGAAAGTTGGAGGAGGAGGAGGAGGTCGAGGTCTTCCGTGCCCAGCGATGTAGTCCTGAGGGTGGAACAGCACCTCAGCTCCTCACCGGTGTGATCGCAGAGCATGGGCTAAACACGATGTCTCTCTCCCGTGCGGAAAACCCTTGTTTTCTGCTGTTCTTGTTTGTCTTCCAAGCGGTGTTTCTCCTGATCCTCTACCGAGGTGGACCTTCGCATGTGTTCCGGGGGGTTTTAGACACACCGCAGGTCCTGGATTACTCCCGAACTCACGATGTGTACACTAACCTCAGCTTGTTTACCCGGGCTCTTCATGAAGAAGCTAAGCCCTACTGCTCGGCGCAGTCACCGATATTTGGTAGGTATAAACCCACAGTGGTTGAAGTGGCAGCTTTGTTACTAATAATGATGAACGCTTTGTAAATGTAAGTTGTGAATTTCAGCAACTTTTTCGCTTTAAACCTGTTATATTAGTGTAATTCACTGATCATTTTTTCTTATGGTAATCGACTCATATTGGGTATATGAGAAGTGCTTTATTGACCTAAAAACTTCCAATATGAAGGATTTGGCTACACAGAGACTATAGAACAAGAGTGAAAACAGTGCGTATGGGCTTAATGCCAAGTTAGTAACATTTTGGATTCTTTTCCTTTGCAGTCCTATATGAAATGTGCCAATGTTGTACTTTGGTAACTGCATAATTTTGACCTCTGACTCACTCAAACTACAGGGTTCTTTGTCTCAGCCTTATATCAAGCCTCTATCTCAATATAAGTCAATGAAGTTGGCTTTAAGTATTGTTTGTATGAGAGTACAGCTTGGCACCATACTCTTCATGGCTGTCTTTTTGGCCTATGATTGTTATGCATCCTTTAGACTTAGAAACTTCTCATTTAGACTTACAAATTAGCCTATGACCAGATTTTTATTTACATTAGGACCAAGTTAGAGCTGACCCTAGGGACAGCATTCATCCAGCTACTGCACTGCTAAAAAACGGTTGAGGAACTGTAAGTAAGTACAAAGTAAAACCTATAAAGCAAGTTTGTTGGTAGTAAAAGTGCTGCGTCTCCAATAGTAGTGAATCAGGTCAACTCAGGAATGTATGAGTTGGTAAGTATGAACTTAGAGCTTGTTTGGGGACACCTACTTCTCTGTAGCAAGATTCCCTTGTCTGGTTTTCTGTACTGCACAGGTTTCTGCTTTATCCAAGTCTTGAATATACAATTTACAACTACTACTTAGTAGCTGCCCTGCTGTTCTAGGAGAGCTGAACACCTCACATGGAGCACAGTACGCAAATGGCTCTTACCACCTGGTTTAAGGTGGAAGTATTGTGGAAAACCAGTGCTGTGGTTACTCTTGTGTCAAGTTGCTTACTTAAGAGAACTCTACTTTGGATGAACTTTTTTAGAATGCAGTCTTTGCAATGATGTTTGTTCTTCTGGGAAGGTTTTTTTCCCCTTCCTCTGGTGCTGAGGTTAAATGAAATAAATGCAGGATGTATGATGAAACTATATTATAACTTTGGGGGATATACTTCAGCATTTCCCTTGGAAACAGCTCTACTGAAATACTCATAGTGCAGGGGTTTTTTGCACAGGTGCCAGTTTGTGCAGTCTGTGCATCATAGCTACAGCCTAGCAGTTCTTTTGGGAAGCTACAATCCTGTGCTTCAGCCTGACCTGTTTTATTGGAAAAAGCACAGCAGAATACGTGCCTGCACCCTGCTTGTCTCTGCTGCTGAGAATCTGCTGCCCTGCAAAGAGTCAAATGCGAAAGCTTTGGTCTCAAGAAAAGCAACAAAACTAGGTGCAGTTCTGTGCAGCCTACGAGCCATCAGATAAGTAGAAGTAGTGACCTATATAAAGGAGGCAGACACAGAGTAAAATTACACTAATTGGTGCTCTTAGAGCTGTGAAATCTTTTGAAGACCTCTTCTTCTGCCCATCCCTGATTCAGATCAGCTGAATTAAGCTGCAGCTCAACTTTTACTCAGTGATATTTCACTTTAAGTGTGAGAAGTAAATTATTCCTTCTGGTATCGCCCTTTCTGGGTGGTTTACTTGGGGTTTCTTTTAGTAGAGAAATGTGTGCTGCTCTGCAAGGTAGTTTCTTGTTGTATGTGATGGTCACGTATGAATAGATATATAAATACTTTATGAATGTCTTGTTCAGCTTCTCTCGTGGGACTGAGAGTAAGTCTGAGACTTGTGGGCCTTTAATTTTACAACTCCATTAAACGAGACTTCAAAACCATTCTCGAGGACTCCAGTCTCCCATTCAGAGCTGTGTGCACTCCAAAGTGTGTTAAAGGAATTGGGAGAATGCCAAATAGCTTAAATGGTTTCTGCATCAGGGCTTTCATGAAGTGCAGTGCTTCTCCCACTTATGTATATAGTGGATCATCTGGATAACTGAATGTAAGATCAGCTCATCTGGCTCCCATCTTGACTCTTCCAGGCCTGTGGAGTAAGAATTAAAGTGTAATTGCTGAACATCTTTGTCTTGGAGGGACTGGACTTGCTGACTGATGTTACTTTTTTAATGCTTAGTAGTGTCCACTAAGCATTTTGTAACCAGCAGCTTGAAAAGCACTGTACTGGATCCTTGGTGTCTTCATTAATACTGTGAATAAATCACTCCAGTTCCTTTAAAGGTTAAAGTTTCTACACAAATAACTAGTTGCCTGTTTTCCTCTGTTCTTGGCAAAAGCAAAGTGTCATCTAACTTTCTGACATTGCATGCAGGATGTGTTGTTTCAGCTCATCTTTTCCTCTGAGCAAGAATTTTAGTGCTAGAAGACTTAAAGAGGTACCTTCATGCATGGTGTGTGCTGAATGAGTTGGTTTGGCCCTCAGAGGCTTTAACAGTTGAAAGTTCTGTTTGTAACTGCTGTTTATAATCTACTCATGCTATGGAAGGATTTCTTTTCCTCAAAGCTCTTCTTAGACTAGTTACTCCCTGTCATACCCTTTCTATGAGTATAACCATCTATTATGGTAATGAGTGGCTCCTGCTGTGTTTTCTAATGGAGGCTCTCCTATTAGAGTTTCTTCTCTTAGGTTTAAAAAGCGGTAAAAAGGTGGGAATGCTGAGATTCATTTTCAGGTGCAGTTGAGGCAGCCTTGTATTCTGGCATTAGAAACTGCCCCTTAAGTTAGGGCTGTTACTCTGCTTTTTTTTTACTGCTGCTTTATTCAAACAGTGGTAGAAATATGAGTATGACTCTGCTAATGTAGTGTATGGTGCTGCAATTTCTTAGTGAGGTATTTATTCATCTATGCTACTGTTCCCATTTGCTCAGCTTGTATAAGTTCTCTTTATTCTCTTTGAAATGTGTCATTATAGCTGCTAATTCTAAATGTTTAGCAAGGAGTTGAGAAATCATGTAGTTTCTTTTCTAAGATGGGATAGATCTGGTCACAAACAATAGATTCCCACTGATAGGTAAATGTGTTGCCTAGAAAGTAAAGCAAACAAGGAGTGTGCTGTCACTGGCACCAGTAACAATTCAGACAGGGAACTGTGGGGTTTAAGTCTACAGATGAAAGTTTCATATCAGTTAAACATTATGTGATGATACAGGCACAGGAAGAGCTTAGAAACCATCCTATGGAGAACTATCTTGGATGCTTCAGGGTGTTGGGATCTCGTGCCAGCACATCTAATTTTTTTTCCTTCTTTTCCAAACTTGCACTCTAGCAGCTCTGTTTCTCTTTGGTCCAGCCTGCAACTGCTCTGTTCACAGCTGGGATTTAAGTGGATTACAGTGCATTAGCCTCTTGATAGTTGGGCAGGAAAGAGACTGGAGAGTCACAAAGTAGCTTGTACCAACAGTGTAGGGCAGCAGAGGTTCTGAGGACACAGACTAACTTCTTTTCTTCTGTGTTTCCGTAGCATAGTTTCTGAGCTGAGGAGTTTGAGCTATGGAGTGAAACTACTGCATGTTCCCTTACTCATTCCCTTATGTCTAAATTTAGATTGGATTGTTTGGAATTGAAGGATTATTGCTACAGAATCTTACTCTGCAATACAAAGAGCCCTGATTTTGTTATAGAACACAAAACACTGCTGTTGTAGGAGAACAAAAGGAATAAATTCCCTGTCTTATATTTTCTTTGGGGCAATGATGTGTAGTTGAAATCCAATCTGAATATAACATTCCTTTAGCAAGCTCCACTTGTCATCAAATCAGGGGGTAATGATGCTTCAGTTAAAGAACTGATCATCAGGGAGTTCATAAATCTAAAAAGCAATAAAAACTACAGGTTACAAACAGTGTTGGACTGAAACGTGGTGGTCTTAAAGGCAGAAAAGGAAACTGCATAGAATAAGAATCAACTAGGTTAGAAAGGACCTTTAAGACCATCCAGTCCAACCATTCCCCAGCATGCCAAGGCCACCACTAACCCATGGCACTGGGGGCCTCATCTACACAGTGTATGAGCACTTCCAGGGATGGTGACTCCAGCACTGCCCTGGGCAGCCTACTCCAATGCCTGGATGCCCTTTGGGATCCATCTCCAGTCTAAACCTCCTCTGGTGCAGCTTGAGGCCATTCCCTCTTGTCCCATCACTTGTTCCTTAGGAGAAGAGACTGACCCCACCTCACTCCATCCTCCTGTCAGGCAGCTGTAGAGAGCAATAAAGTCCCCCCTGAGCCTTCTCTTCTCCAGAATAAACCCCCAGGTCTCCCAGCCTTTCCATGTCACACTGTGCTCCAGACCCTGCACCAACTCCATTCCCCTTCTCTGACCCTACTCCAGCCCCTCAGTGTCTCTTTTGTAGTGAGGGGCCCAGAAATGAACACAGGATTCAAGGTGCAGCTTCACCAGTGCCCAGTACAGGGGGAAGTAGTGTAGAAGTAGGTAATAACTTCATAAAATCTTAACCATAACTATGATCCAGATTCATGGGCCCACAGCGTGATTCTCTGAAGTACTGCTCCTCTGAGATGCGGCAATGTATTCACACTTCCTACTGAAGGTAACAGTCAAAATCAAATCCTCCTGCATTTAAGATATTTAGGGAAGGACTGAAAAGTGAGTCAGCTATTGCAAGAGCTTGCTGATAAGCAAAACTGAGGTTCGCTTTCAAAACCAAACCAAACCTAACCAGAAAACTGAATGAAGTGGGATTCCCAGCAGCTATACCTTTCTGACAGCATGAGGAATGGCATCGCTGGCTTTTCAGACGGACCCTCACAAAGTGCCGTTACATGTTCCTTGAGGAGGGAAAGGGGACACTTCCCAATACGGGTTTGCCTATCAGAAATGGGAGTTACCTCAACTAGCACACTGTTTCCCAGTTCTGAATGGCCAGCTTGAATTTTAGTCCCTAAGACTTGTTAGTGCTCAGAAAACCCCCAAGCAGTGGAGGGATGTTGTTGCTTCGTGTCAGTTAAGCAGGATGTGGGTGAACACAGGTTGTTTTTTTTGTTGTGGTTAGAATTGTAACAGGAACTTGGCTCTAGAATGGGCTGGAAAAAGAACCTTATGGACTCAACCTCTTCAATGCTTAATCTTGAAACATGCCTGTACATTGCCCTGCTCAAAGGAAAGCTACTCAACACCAGGCCTAAATAGTTGTTCTCTCAGGCTTCATTAGCAGAATGATTAATTTCAGTGGTTTAAGAGGGAGTCTGACTTACAACATCCTGAAAACTCACTTTGAGACATTAAGAATGAGTTTGGAAGGAAAAGGACATTTCATTTATAGCTATTTAAATCCAAAACCAGACTAAACCAAACCACCAATAACTTTCCTAGCAGGCTTCTGGTGCAGTACCTTATGTTGTCTTTGAGTAGCATGGCCTGCAGAGAACTGTTGGTCCTACTTCAAACTCTCATGTCAAATTGTCAGCTGTTACTTGTTATTTAGGTGAATCTTTCTCGTTCATTTAAGGAATCGATTTCCATCTTCTGCATTTGTGTTCTCTGTTTTCCCACAAGTTGGCAGTGGTTGGAAGCCATGAAGAGACACTGGTTTAATATATAAACTAATAGACCTCTTCTGGTAGTTCTGGAACCTTCCCTCACTCCCCAGAACAGACACTGAAATAACTGATTTGTTTCTTCATACTGTAGCAATAGCAGGCCTCTGTTAAAATGTTAGTTGACACTTTCTATGGTTTCTTTCTTACCTGCGACTTGTTAAGCTCTTTCCATCTGATGAATGGAAAAATCCATCTGAATATGCAGATTGTGCTGAGGTAAGAACTGAGGAACACATCCAGAATGTTTTGTGTTCAATATCAGAGTGCTGAACATAGAAAGTACATCTCAGATATAGTTTGCTGCCCCGTGCTTCTTCTGGAAAATATAACATCTCTCTTCTTCCTTCTCAGTTGTCATCTGCTGCTCCCTAAATTCTGAAGCACTGCCTCCTCGTCATGGTGCATATAGTTAAATGATACAGCAAGAACAGCCTTTGTGGCATGTAACTGGAACATCAAACTGAGTTCGAACCTGTTTTAAGAAAAAGCTGACACTTTAAAGTGTTTGTATTCATCCAGGCTTTAAGCTGGTTTTTTCCCCCAACCTGTTGAATATCCTTTTGGACATCCTCCATGACCATATTAGCAGCCTTGCAGTGTCTGAAGGGGGCTACAAGGATGCTGGAGAGGGATTCTTCATCAGAGACTGTAGTGATAGGACAAGGGGTGATGGGTTCAAACTGAAACAGGAGAAATTCAGGTTAGATATAAGGCAGAAGTTCTTTATTGTGAGGGTGGTGAGGTGCTGTAACAGGCTGCCCAAGAAGTGGTGAATGCTCCATCCCTGGTAGTCTTCAAGGCCAGGTTGGACAGAGCCTTTGGTGATGTGGTCTAGTGTGAGGTATTACTGCCCATAGCAGGGGATTGGAACTGGATGATCTTAAGGTCCTTTCCAACCCAAACCATTCTGTGATTCTATGTGAGTACATCCATTTGGTGGTGTTACCCGTTCCGCAGTAGGGCTGGTGTCTGAAGTAGTAAATATATGTAGCCAATGTGATAGGTATGAATGAAGGTTGAGAAACATCACTGGTCTTTACTTTTTTTCCCTTTTTTCTGTCTTCTCCTCACAGTTGGTCCATTAACCATCACCTTCAGAGTGCTCCCTAGTGAAAAAATGATCATCAGAAAAAACCCTTTTGTTCAGGCTGGTGGCAGCTACAGGCCACCTCACTGCTGGGCCCGCTACCGATCAGCCATCCTTGTAGCCTACAGGAACCAGAAGAAGTACCTTCACCACCTTCTGTACTATATCCATCCTTTCCTGCAGCGCCAGCAGCTGAGTTACAGTATCTACGTGATTCAGCAGGTAAAGCTCAATCAGATGTGCCCAGTGGGGTAGCTGAGCTTCCCAGTTCAGGATCAGGTTCTGAACAAGAAAGGTGACTTCTTCAATGTGGAAGTACTATTTCATGTATGGGCTGAGAGGAGGTCAGTTATATACTGTCCATCTCCATATCATCATTCTGCTATTGAATGGTTCTGCTTTTTCCCTCCTAGTGGGATAAAGTTGTCAGTTAGTGATAACTTGTATTTTCATCTCCTCAGGAGTTGCATGTGGCTTGTCTGTATCTTGTCACTGTGGCTATGGAGCAAAACTAGGGACACTAAATGCTAAAGTGAAATTAGGTATTTTTTAGTCTGTATCGGATAAAAACATCTGGTTTGACCCTCTTGAGGGGCAGCTTGGCTTATGGGTCTTTTAAAAGTGAGCATTCTTCAAGTGCCCATGTTATATAGCCCCTGGAACAGCAAAGTGTACAACTGAGAACACTGGAGAGAATGGATGATGCTTTTAGAGTCTGGGGCATGAAATCTGCAGCCAGTATTGATTCATCCCAAGTGCATTCAATTAAATCAGGCTTTTTTTGCTCACATAAATGTAAATGGAGTTCTCATCCTTGTTGTTTTGGTGAAGAAATGTAGGTTTGGTTTTCCAGGCGGGGAATGGTACCTTTAACCGAGCAAAGCTGCTCAATGTCGGTGTCCGTGAAGCCCTGAAGGATGAAGACTGGGACTGTCTGCTCCTGCACGATGTCGACCTGGTACCTGAGAATGATTATAACCTCTATGTTTGTGATGAATACTATCCCAAACACATGGCCAGTGCTATGGATAAGTTTCAGTATGCGTAAGTACCTCCATTTCCTTTGGATACATGCATTCTAATTGGTTCACTTTGGCACAGAAAGTAGGAATGGAAACAGTGGGAGATACACCTTTGAGAGGTTTTCTGCCTGTTAGTGTTGCAGTAGTGACTCCCCCAGAAAAGGGTGTTCTTAACCTTAGGCATGAAGTGACGAACAGTTAGGAACGGTTCCTTAGAGGCAGCTCCCTGTTCCACTCTTAGCTCAGCCTGGCAAGTGCCTGGCAGATTCCTGTTTGCCTTTCCTTCCAGAACAAAAGTAGAGGGTGGAAATTACTGGATCAAATGGAAGGTGTGTGATAGGATGCAGGTATTTTGAACTGCCCCAAGATGTGACTTTCAAAACCAGCTTTACTTCAGTCTGCTGGGGGAGAAGGTGGTAGGGAAGGGAGGGATGAAACATCGTAGGAATTACACTGGGTTTGCTGTTTTGGGTTTTAGCACTGTTATGGCAGTGTCTGCAAGGTATGATTGATGTATGTGTGACTTGGATGATGATGTTAGTTTGTGGAGGGCTGGTATTATCCTTTAATACTGATATATTTTTTCCCCTTTCTCTTTTAGTCTGCCATCTAAGTCCTTTTTTGGGGGTGTATCTGCTCTGACTCCAGAACATTACATGAAGATGAATGGATTTCCAAACACATACTGGGGCAGTGGTGGTGAAAATGATGACATTGCTACAAGGTACTAATGCTGAAACAGAACTAAGCTGGCTCATGACCGTGTAGCATTACCCTGAGAAAGGAACTGAGATGATGGATGTTCCTTCATGTAGTTGCAGTTATTGTTCTAATCCAAAATGCTGCTGGCATTGGGAATAGTTAATGTCAGCAAATGCTCAGAATCTCTGAATCCAGTCATTGTACACTGGGAGGATAAAGCTTTCCTCAGACTCTGGAGGGCAGAATGTTATTTCATGTCCTTGTGGCTTCAGTGGCTCTGGAGTGTGTCCAAGGGGTTATATCCACCAGTAGCTGACAAGTGACTCCCTTGACATTAACAGTCCCAGGAGAGGGAAGGAATCTGCAGGCTTGATAAGAAAACCAAGAAGGTACTTAATAATGCTCAGCCAGTTGGACATTTAAGTTATGTGAAGTGCATTTAGGTTGCTCCGTGTGTTATCAAATCACCAGTACTTGGAATTAAGGAAGACAAGGAGTTCTGGCTGCAGTGCTGAGGGATGAAGAAGCCTCTGTACTCCTGTGAGTCAGTGGCAGCAAATCTGATGGGGTTTCTTGTACTTAAGTTGCCATGGCAGCAGCACACTGTACAAGTGAATACAATGAGTTTAGTTCCAGCCTAATTCAAATCCTTCAAGTACAAAACCATGGCTGTAGCTGCTTTATTCAGCTCTGCTCTTGCACTGTGTTCCTTTCTCTCATGGCAAGCTCATGAGGAGTTTAGTGCACCAGCACTGAAGGCCTCATGTGTTTTTTGTCTTGCACAGTGTGACAGGTTCCACAGTGCAGTGTTCTGTTCCAGCACTGTAGGAGTTTTTAGAAAGCAATATTCTTCTGGGAATTAAAAGTCAGCTCTTCTAATATAGAATTCCTCCTTTTCTTTACAGACAAAGCTTAACTAAAAGGGTGTAGGACTGTTTAGAGATTCAGCGTTTTCTAAAGGAATGGAATGCTGGGGAAATAGATCTTTCCATCAGACATAGGTCTATTCAGCTGTTCTTGCTAGAGCTTAGGCACCTAACATGGCTTTCAGTACTGTGACAGTTACAGCTGCCTTAGGTTATGTACATCTCCAAATAGCCCTTTTGTGAAGGGGAGTAAATCCTGTGGCTGTGGTGTTTCCCTGAGGCTCACACTAATGATTAGCAGTGTGGTGGCCACAGGTACACAGAGGCCGGGGCACTGCCTGTTAATGATTTATCTGGCCTCAACCTGCTAGAGTGGGCCCAGAGAAGGGCAGTGGAGCTGGTGCAAGGCCTGTAGCACAAGTGTGATGAGGGAATAGCTGAGGCACCAGGGTGGGGGGGGATAGTTTGGAGAAGGCTCAAGGGGGGACCCTATTGCTCTCTACAACTAGGGTGTAGGAGAATGGAGTGATGTGGGGTTGATCTCTTCTCCCAAGTAACAGGTGATGGGACTTAATGATCTTAAAGGTCTTTTCAGACCGAGTTGATTCTAAGTTGGGAATGAGCTGCCTGGTCTTGCATGACCAGCTTGAGGCACCTGCTGGGATTTGGATTTTAGAGGGTTGCTCACACACTTCTGACCATGTGGCAACAAAATGACTATTTGAAATTGGACACTGAAATGCTTGTCTTGGCAAACACCAGGATCTGCCTGTTATTAGAAGGAAATACTAAAACTGGTAGCACTTATGGATTAACATTATCCACTCCAGGGAGGTCTGTTGGGTTCTTAATGCAAAGCCAGTAACAGCAAAGCTAGCTTAGTGTTTGTGCTTTTTCTTGTCTCTTTGATTGAATCTGTTTATGTTCCAAAAACAAGCCTTGTCTAAAACTCCATCTGAAATGACAGCCTGTCAAACTGTCAATGTTGTCATCATGTGATGGCTCCAAACTGATAAATCCCTTCAGTTTTATGGCCTGTGCCAGCTCTGCAACATTCCAGGTTCAGTGCAGCTTGCTGCTGTACCAGCTCTGGTACACGTGTTGCAAACATGCCACTGAGGTGACCTCAGTTGAGCAAACATTCATTCTTAGGATCATGGGTGTGATGACAAAGGTTTGCTGGCCCATGCACTGCTGCAGGCACTTGGGATTGGTAAAGTACCACAGGTACCATCAGCAATGGGTTGTGGCATCTGAAATGCTGGGGTTAAGAGCTCTCTTCTGGAATTCTGAGCCTTCAGCTCACTCTGTTTTTATCTAACTGCCCTGCAGCTGAGTGGCTCTGCTTGATTTGGCTGGTGCCTGTGGTTATCACTTACCAGGGCATCTGAATGAATGGCACTTCTCAAAGAACAAGAGGGAGACTTAATCAGGGATTGTAGTGATAGGACAAGAGGTGATGGGTTCAAACTGATACAGGTTAGATAAAAGGAAGAAGTTCTTTACTGTGAGGGTGGTGAGGCACTGGCACAGGTTGCCCAGAGAAGCTGTGGTTGCTCCATCCCTGGCAGTGTTTAAGGCCAGGTTGGACAGAGCTTTGGATAACAACAGCTAGTGTGAGGTGTCTCTGCCTATGGCAGGGTGTTGGAACTGGATGAGCTTAAGCTCCTTTCCAACCCAAACCTTTCTATGATTCCATGACCTGAAACTCAAACTGGCTTCCTTTCAGAAACTGCAAGTTTGGTTGTTGGGGTTATTTTCATTTCGGTGATGGAGGCCTATGCAGTGAAAGCTCTGCTCTTGCTGGGGAGTGAGAATCATGCTCAGCTGTTAGATTGAAGGGGATAGCTCTAAAATCCTCTCTGTGCTGTTTTCATTCCCTGTTTGCTATAATCCTCTTTGTACACCGTCAAAGCACCTTGCAGTTGGGAGCATTCTAGCCCAATCCTGGTAGGCCTTGATAGAGGAGGTAACATGGCACTGTGCTGTTAAACCCACTCCCTTCAGCCTTTTGCTTTTCCTGCATCAACACTGCAAATCATCCCTGTGTTTGCATTCCCCTATAACTAAGCCTAGAAATGGGATCTTTATGCCTACACAACCATTTCCTTTGTTGTTTTAAAGGATTCAGCTGGCAGGAATGAAAATAGTCCGGACCCCACCTCACCTCGGACGCTACAAAGTGATGGACTATGATAAAGAGACACAAGAGCCTTGGAGCAGGTAAATGTTGGGGATGGTGGTGTGTGGAGTTAGGGGGTTATTCTCCGCCTTGGTGTCATCATCTGCCTCAGACGAGGCAGTGTCACTACATCTAATGTCACTGCTTGTCTTTCTGCTTTCATGTGGCTATTTAAAGGAGCCTCCCAGGAGCAGAATGATTCTGTTGCAACTGACTTGTCTCCACGGTGAAGGGTTTCTCCTGGTTTCCTACTTTTTTTCCTGGTTAAGGATACATGCTAGCTAGAAAGCTCACACATGTTAGACTTATTCCCCGAGTCAGTTGATGCTTAAAACTTGGGAAAGAAAATACTGCCTCTCTTGTAAATAGAAGAAGCACTTTGTTACAACTTCCCTATACTACAAACCTGCTCTTCAATCTGTGTGGATTTACAGCATGCCGTTACAATATTGGAAAGCAGTAGTGTAGTGTGAAGACATGAGGAAGGGGTTGTGAGAGATCTTAACAAATATCTAAGAGCTGGAAGAGGGTGTTGGGTCAAGTGTGGTGAAGGCTTCCGTTTACCTCAAACCCCAGGCTTCCATAGCAACCCTGTCTTAATCCCCAACTAGAGCAGCCTGTGTACATCACTGATGCAGACCCTGCTCTTGATAAGCTGCTGCTGGTTCCTGGTTGCTTTCAGACTGTACTTGTCACCTCACTGGTCTCCCTGGCTCATCAAGTTCTAGTCTGCATTGCCCTCCATGTTTAGAATACTTAGAATGAACTTAACCTGTTTAGTCTTACAAAGTGCCTTCTCTCTGGATTATGGATTAGTATTAGTCTGTATTATACAAGAAGAATTTTCTTGGGGCTTTTCTGGTAGCAGCTTTTACTTGCTGAACCCTTGGAAGCCCGTTTCTTCAGCTGCAAACATCACCTTTGTTCTTTTATCTATTTTTCCTTCCTCAGGCCTGCTTCCCACCACAACACCAGGAAAACATGGAAAGATGATGGAATGAATTCATTAGAGTTCAAGCTCCTCTCCAGGACAAAGCATCCTCTTTACACCAACATAACTGTGGACATTGGTTATGTTCCCCCCTTTTCTTAGGGGAATGGAAACAAAAATAGGTTGTTGGAGTGCAGTATGGCAGCATGCATGTGGGCCTTCAGCCTCTACCTCCTGGTGGCAGTCTCACCTGAGACTAATCTTTTTGTCTTTCATGCATTTATCTTTTCTTCTAGGTAAAAGAAGAAAAGGCTTCAGGAATAGGGTATGACAGCAAATAACCAGGCTGGGGCTTACTGTACACTGTAAAACTAACTCCTGAGCCAGAGCCACCTCCCAGCCCTCAGGGACCAAGCTCTCCTTACCCAGGTTATCTGGAACCTTTGTTCCAGAGCTGGATGGCTCTGTCCTGCTTTGTACTTAAATGATGATTGGGATAACAGCTCTTCTGGCAGGTGACAAGCTGTATTTTAACCAGCTTCTGTACTTAATTTCTGTAAATATCTGGTGAATTTGAGTCAAATGGAGTTGTGCTTGGTTTCAGTGTAATAAAGGAGAAAGCTCTTTTCTTGCCTGCTCCAGCACTGTTGAGATGCATTTATTGTAGCTATGAGGACTTGACGGTGAATGAGAGCTGAGACTGTCACCAAGTCTGACCTTCTACTCAGAACCAGGGAAATGAATCCAGTAACCCAGTTGTGGCTGAGACATGAATTATATTTTCAAGGTTGAGCTGTTTTTAACATAAAAGACTTCTGAGAAATTCAATACTTGAGGAAAAAGTCAAGCATGCCGGGAGTGGAGCGGGGATGTTACAGGAATGTATTCGTATGTACTGAGTGCCCAAGACCTTGCCCTTTCTGCAAGTCTCTCCTCTACACAGCTCCTGTTACTGTGCAAGCATCATACTGGATAGTTTTGCTTGTTACATGTAGATAATACATGTTTGCTGAAAAGCTGCATCTATCCCAACTAACACCCAAGACCTTAGTTAAAGGTTCAGTCTTCGCTGTAGGTGGAGTAATGGGGCGACCAGCTAGCGCATAACTCTTCAGTATGTTAAGCAGAAGTTGCTTTTCAGCACATGTGTACTAGAAGAAGCTCTCTCACACCTGGGTTCTTATCTGTCACTAACGGGTGCACATCCAACAAGCAAGGGTAAGGACAGGCAGGTATATAATGCAGTAAGGAAAGGGAAGCACTCTCTTCAAGACTTTAGAAGTGCTGTGGAACAGTTATCTACACACTCTCAGCTGTCCTCTAAAACCAGAATCACAAGTATTAACAGCCTGGGTCTATAGCAGTTTGGCCCAAAGCATTAGAACTATAGTCAGGAATTTCTTTCCATCTGACCTAGCCACTGCATCTCCTTGCATATCTCTTCAAAGTAACACTCAACACACAGCACCAAGACTTGTTTTGACACAGGATACTTCCACCATCCCACACCAGGGTGAGCTGAGCTCATAAAACACAGGAGAAGCCTTCTGCAGTCAATGGAGTGTGTTTATTGAGAGATCTTTAACATCTCCTCACCCCTGACCATTATTTCTTCCCTCACACACTGACAGTTTTTCCTCAGGCTGGGAAAAAAAAAGCAGCTTTCCTCAGCAGGTTTGTTATTTGGTGAAGGATTCCTGTGCTTTTAATGAGCCCACAAGAAGTTTAAGAGTAGTTGCAAGAACAAGTGTTTTTTCCACGAGACTTGGTTCACATTCTTCCACTGGCCCATCCCAAACAAGGACAGTTCTGTGAATGTCCCAGCAGAACAGAAGGACCTCTCCCATGGCTCCAGCCCTTACAAAAGGGAATTCCCAATCAGATTCTCCTGTGCTACTGAAGTCCTCTTTCAAGCAAACAAGATCTGTTGCCATTTCCACACCCTCCATGTTGCTCACCCTTATGAGACCTTGGGCTGTGAGCTGAAGTCCACCGTGATGTTGACGTATAAAGGGTTATGTTCCACTGAGAGCAGTTTATATGAACAGGAGTTCAGTCCATCTGTTTTCCATGTTTTAGATACCTGACTGAGAAGTTTCATCCTGAGAGAAAGAAGACAAAAATCTTCACTGACATGCACAGGAGAGATGTTGTGAGCTCTTTTCCCAATACTAGTAAAGTTGGCAGCAAAGCTACTGCTGTTCTGTACTGCTAGCAACACAAAATCATGCTTTTCCTGTCCTCAGCATGGACAGTCAGACATGAAAATGCCCATCTGGCCTAGAACAAAGCTCTTTGCCTCAGGTGCTTGGCCACATCCTAAGAGGATGGAAGGTGGAACCCTGTTCCTGACTCACCTCTCTTCATTCTCCTCATTCCCATGGTCTCGCTTGTGGAAGATCATTGTATACCTGGCTACTTCTGCAGGTGGCCTCATCACTCCCATCTTCTGCAGGTGAACCCTGGAAGAAGCAACAGTGCCATGAGCAAGGCCTCAACTAGAAACAAACTCAAGGAAAACAGAAACAACATTTGGAGACTTCATCTCTTGTGGATGCCATGGAAGCGAGCACAGAGAACAGCATCTACATTTCTTCCACAGCCCCTCTCACCAGGGAAATGGGGCTGAGGGTTGTGTTTTTGGAGAACAGACACAGCAGGGTGACAGAAATCTCTTTCTTTTGGTTACCAGGTAGCTACTACAGTAGGTCATGAAGAGCTTAAAGCACACACTGTACAACAGAGCACATTTAAAATAGTATGGTCTTGTCTAGTCTGTACTACCCTGTATCAACCTGGGAGGGCTGTAGCAAGATTTCCACATGCTTTGCAGCAAGTTCATCTCAACTCCTGCCATAAAACCCTTACTTGATAGTTTTCAACTTAAAAAAAAAAAAAAAACACCCAAAAAAGCTTCTTTGCTTTTTCACTAGTTAGCAAAATTGAGAGCTGCAAAATTGTGTTTGTCCACATGAAGAAAAAGTCATTTCTGAGAACAGTGCCAGAAACCCCGAGTCCAAACACATGGATTTAAGTGTTGGACATCAGGAACTGCTGTTGAGCTTCAACAGATCTGTGGAGCATGGGAGTTTTGCTGTGTCAGCAGAAGGGGTTAACTTCATGACTGGAATTAAGGAGTAGCCCAGGTCTTTGCAGTCATGTCAGCAGCTGAGAGAGCAACAGGAAACAAAGAATTGAAGAATCACAGAATCAACCACGTTGGAAAAGACCTTTTAAGCTCACCCAGTCCAACCATTCCCCAGCACTGCCAAGGACACCACTAACCCATGTCACAGACGGCCTCATCTACACGATGTGTGAACACTTCCAGGAACAGTGACTCATGAACTGCCCTGGGCAGCCTGCTCCAATGGCTGAGCACCCTTTGGGGAAGGAATTGTTCCTCATCACCATTTAAACTTCCTCTGGTGCAGCTTGAGGCTGTTTGCTCTTGTTCTATCACTTGTTCCTCGGGAGGAGAGCCCAGCATGCTCCTGGCTTCATCCTCCTGTCAGGTAGCTGTAGAGAGCAGTAAGATCCCCCTGAGCCTTCTCTTCTCCAGACTAAACCCCCAGGTCCCTCAGCCATTCCTCATTTCACTTGTTCTCTGAACCTTTCACCAGCTCCGTTGCCCTTCTCTGGCCCCGCTCCAGCGCCTCAATGTCTCTCTTGTAGAGAGAGGCCTAGAACTGAGCACAGGATTCAAGGTGCAGCCTCACCAGTGCCCAGCACAGGGGGACAATCACTGCCCTGGCTCTGCTGGTTATGCTATTGCTGATACAGGCCAGGATGCTGGTGGCTTCTTGGCTGCCTGGGCACAAGCTGCTCACCTTCAGCTCCATCAACCAGGACCCCCCAGGGCCTTTTCCACAAGCAGCTTTCCAGCCACTCTTCCTCAAGCCTAGAGCAGTGCATGGGGTTGTTGTGGCCCAAGAGCAAGACACAGCACTTTGCCTTATTTAAACTCATACTATTAGCCACAGCCCATCTATTCAGCCTGTAAGAAACCAGTCCCCTGACATGTTTCCAATGACTCACTCTAACAGTCATTAATTACCAAATAAATACAATATTAATTAACAAATAAATACAATATTAATTAACAAATAAATACAATATTAATTATCAAATAAATGCAACATATTAATTATCAAATAAATACAACATTAATTATCAAATAAAGTCTGAAAAATCTTGTGATGCACAGCTTTGGAAAGGGCCCACAAGAGCCCATCACACTCAGAACAGCAGGACCAGACAGCATTCAGACCCCAAGATACTGATGGGGATGGTGCCATCTGCTGCCTTTACTGGGAAAAGCTGCAAGACCCCTGCACAGCCATCCGCCGGGACAGCAGCTCCTCATTCCCTACCCACTACAGACTCTGTACCCAGCCCAGCCCAAGATCCCCTCCAAGAGGAAAGGCATGAGCCAAGTCCCACTGCAGCGTGCACTCTGGGCCATGTGGTTTCCACATCAGGACCTCAACTGTTACAGAGTTACACAAGCAAGCATCACATTTGATTCCAACGCCCTTGCAAACATGGTGGAGACCCTCAGTAAATCTTGCTGCCCTACTGCTCACAGCAACATCTGAAACGCCACCACCACTATCACCTTTGTTTGCACATTAACTGGGACAATTCTGCAAAGGTGGAGAATAAGATGGTACCAAGCCATCCCCTACCACTATAAAAGCCAGCTCCCAAGAGAAGTTGGGGGTCTCTAAATAGGAGTAGGGAGGAAAAAAAAAGCCAGCTGTGATTAAAAAGGGACAAAAACCCCAGGCCTCCAGTAGTCCTTTTAAATTTCTTGAGATACAGCTGCCTGACACAGAGGAAAACTTCCATTTGAAAGTTCCTAACTCTTAAGACACTTGATTTCACCAGTGTAATCATTGAACACCACCAGGGAGATGAATTTATGTCCCCAAAATGTTTGGTTTAAGCAACTGAAAAGGATAAACACTGAAGAATGATGTAGACTTAAGCCACAAACGGATGTGCTCTGCCAGCAGAGTTTAGGGGGTTGTGGTTTATTCCTTTTGGGTTTGTGTTATGTTTGCTCCTTTCCCCTTCCTTCACTAACAGCAAAGCAGGATTAGAGGTTTCCTTCTAAGCATAGAGTAAAAGATCACTAGAAAAGTTAGGATAAATCCTTTGTGCCATTCAACTTCTCAAACTGACAGGTTTCTCCTACTTTGAGAGGCCCATCTACAAAACTGGATTTCACAAGAACAAAAGGCACATGCAAATAGATGCAGTCTTTCTAAAACAGAAGCTATTCACTGCATTAACTAGAATCAACACCACCCACGTACAAAACTAAGCAGTGCTTTGAGTAAATCATGGTAGTCAATGAATGTAAAAAACCAATTCCACCAAACCAAAGCCCTCCCACACTCTTACAAAGCATTGGAACTGAATACATTCATGTCTCTTTGGCATATCACCCTCCAGACTTCAATCTTCCTGCTTCTGTTATAACCAACACCCAAATGACAATGCAAATCCCGTATGGCTGTGACAACACCAAACCAACCCAAAACCCAACAAACCCTACACCCAACCAGCAATACTTGCCAGGAAGAAGACAAGGTCTCTGGCACACCTAACCTTTGCAAAGAGGAAACTGTGCACAGAACTGCATCCTGCAGCCCTGTTTGCAACTGAAGGCTCCTGTCATGTTCAACCTTTGGGGGCCAGGTGGAAAGTCACATCCATTTCCATTTTATTAAGGCATCATTTCTCTCTAGGCTTTTATCTCATAGAATGGTTTGGATTGGAAAAAACCTTAAGATCATCCAGCTCCAACCCCCTGCCATGGGCAGGGACAACTCACACTAGACCATGTTACCCAAGGCCCTGTCCAGCCTGGCCTTAAACACTGCCAGGAATAGAGCATTCACCACTTCTTTGGCCACCCTGTGCCAGCGCCTCACCACCCTCACAGTAAAGAACTTCTTCCTTATATCTAACTTAAACTTTCTTACATGATTGACTTTTTACCTGATTCGAAGGTCATCATCTTCTCCACCCCAGCCCCAGTATTTGTTAGAGAATCCATTCACTTTGGCAAACTGTTCCCTTGTTAGAGCAGTTACACCTCCAAAATATCCAGTGTACCGTAACCTAGAAGTACACAAGACAGAATTAAGAATTAAAAGTCAAATTCTACCAACAATGAAAACCTCACCCTGAAACTCAGTTGTCTTCTGAAACTCTGGCTTTAGATGTGTCTTTCACAGAGTTCAGGGTGCACAAAACCATAAGGTTGCTCTGGTTGTTTTCCTCTTTTCACAAGAGGATGGTGATTTGCTTGAGGCCTGGAAGATTAAACTCTCCAACTGAGAGAACAGTTCCTTCTTCAACAGTTTCTCTCTTCATACAACTCCCCTTACCAGGCAAAGAGCACTTCACCTCAAGGACTTCCATGAGTACAAAAGGAACAAAGCCACACACTCACATAGCAGAAGCTCTGTAATAATGACAGAAGCCACTGACCACCTTGGAGCTGAAGCTGAGAAACCTGGAATGAAAATAGATCACAGCACAGGTACACATGCCCTGGGATACTACAGGAACAACTCCAAGGTAAGGTACAGTGTGAGTTGCTAAGTAACCTATTGTAATGGTGCTCAGCTCTAAAAGAGATTCAGTTCTGACTTCTACCTTCCTTGTCCTGGGAACTGCAGCTGCTCTAAAAGATATTTACATACCATGTTTATCTTACACCATTTTGCTACTTGCTGTTTATGATACCCTCCTCTTTCTTGGCCCTTAAGGTGAGCAGTACAACATAGCCCCTACTACATTGCTACTGCCAGAGGTGATGTGCACATGGCTGCAGGTTGCATTTGGATTGCTAGACAGATGTGACTTCGAAGAGGTGAACGAACTGCCAGGGCAATCTACATGTCAGGCAAGGAGAGGTGTGATGCTTATTGCTATTTCTGGTTTACCAGGAACCTAATTTAAACACACACACAAAACAACAAAGAAACCAAACCAAGATCAAACTCAGAAACCAAACTCAGATGAGTTTTGTTGAGCAATTTGTGCTCCTGTCATAGCACCACAAGAGAACTGAGGAGGTTGAGGGGCCTCTGGAGATGAAGCAGTCCAACCTCTCTGCTCAAAGCAGGGTCTCCTACAGCAAGTCACTGAAGACCATGTCCATTCGGGTTCCAAGCACTTCCAAGGATGGAGACTCCACAACCTCTCTGGGAAACCTGTTCCAGCACGTGGCCACCTTAAAAATTTTAGCATAGAAGCCTTCCTTTCTGAAGAATCTAAACCGGTAGTTTGTGTAACTAAACTTAAGGTATTGACTCTCCAAAGCTGCCAAGACTACAACACACTGCATCATCATAGATGATGCACCCACATTCGTGCCCAGGATGTTGTGTGCTAATGCAAAATATGTACAGTTTCCATACATCTAAGTGACATCTCTCAGTATGCTCACCTCAGCCTAAGCAAAACACTGAGGTCACCCAACTGGGATTTCAACCTCAGGTCTCAGCTCAGTTCAGGCTCTGAATTCCTTCAAAATGTACTCAGGAATTCCTTTGCAGATACAGTGCTGTTATGCCCACTTCATGGATGGGTAAACAGAGGCAGTGACACAGAAAAGAAAGTATGAATCAAACTCAAACCACCAGTATCCCAGTGAATACTGGTGCAGGGTACTCACAACAACATTTTGTCTGTACCCTTTAAAGCCAAAGCTTAAACCTTTATACTCTTTCAAGTGCTCTTTTAAGTACTCTTGAAAAAACAAGCCTGTAACTAACAGGTCCTTTCCATAAGCAGCAGAAACCCAAGAAAATCCATAGTAAGAGGATCCTGCAGTAAAGGCAAGAATCCATCTGCTTAACTAAGCAGAACACTTGCAGTAAAACTAAGGCAAAGGAGGTTAAGTAAAGCACTTCAAGCTTTGTGCCATGTTATCATAGAATCATAGAATAGTTAGGGTTGGAAAGGACCTTAAGATCATCTAGTTCCAACCCCCCCTGCCAGGGGCAGGGACACCTCCCACTAAACCATGCCACCCAAGGCTATGTCCAACCTGGCCTTGAACACCGCCAGCGATGGAGCATTCACAACTTTCCCAGGCAACCCATTCCAGTGCCTCACCACCCTTACGGTAAAGAATTTCTTCCTCATATCCAAACTAAACTTCCCCCGTTTAAGTCTGAACCTATTACTCCTTGTCCTCTCACTACAGTCCCTCATGAAGAATCCCTCCCCAGCATCCCTATAGGTCCCCTTCTGATACTGGAAGGCTCCTATGAGATCTCCATGCAGCCTTCTCTTCTCCAGGCTGAACAGACTCAACTCTCTCAGCCTGTCTTCATATAGGAGGTGCTCCAGTCCCCTGAACATCCTTGTGGCCCTCCTTCGGACTTGTTCCAACAGTTCCACGTCCTTTTTATGTTGAGGACACCAGAACTGCACACAATACTTCAAGTGAGGTCTCATGAGAGCAGAGTAGAGGAGCAGGATCACCTCCTTCAACCTGCTGGTCACGTTCCTCTTGATACAGCCCAGGATATGGTTGGTTTTCTGGGCTACAAGCGCACACTGCCAGCTCATGTACATGCCTGTCCGTTACCCAAAGTAGTGTTTCTGTTGCTTTGAAGCAATGACCATCCTATAGCCCTAAGCACTCTGTCTGCAAGGCAGAGTGCTCCAAAAGTCTGCCACAAGCCTAGTTCACATGTGCTTGCTCCAGTTTGCACTAAATGACTGGGAAGTGAATGGTATTCTGCATAAGGCATTTGCACACCCCACCTCTCTCTCATATATTTAAGAAAGGAAACCCTGAAGCAGAACTTTGCTTCAAAGTACACAGAGATCAGCTTTTGGAAAGCCCGCTTGGAATTAATAGAGATGACTTGACATAGGAGGCAAATCTTCACAGAAACAAGTTTCAGTGGCAATATTCTGGTCATTAAACTCACCAAACTCAGGAGCCTTTTCTTCTCTGAGGTGGACTGAACCTGACTTTTCCCCATCATGCTGGCATTTACAGGACCCATTTCAAACCCAGATAGATCCAGACTGCCCAGCCTCATCATTAAATACAACCCTATCCCTGGGCAAATTCTCATACTTGAGCTCTCCATAGGGGATGTTCCCTCTTTAACAGCAAAAGGCAAGCAGCAAGATTTTCTATAGTAAGATCACACCCTCATATCAGAGGACCAGGGAGCTACAAATGCATTTCTAGCTTTGACAGGTATCTGCACAACCTCTGGCATGTTGATTTCTTCTTGGAACACCCTTTACCTCAGAAACCAGATGGATTACAATGATCACCTGTACAGGTGACCATGGAACTGACTTAAGAGATGCCCGTGTAGTTCTATTTTGTCAAGGGCACTCCAGAATGATGAAGTGTTGCTACCAGAAACCTGATGTCAGGAGAAGCGGTAGATACAGCACAGAGCTCCACCAGAAGAAGAACATTAATGGTAACACGGCATTTCTTAGTTGGTATTTTTTCCACATTCCTGGTTTCCTACCTGTATCCAGTATTGTTCCTGCCAACTACAAAGTGCTTTGGTCCGGGACCACACGTGTAAATGTTAAAGTCATTTTCTGGCACCAGATCCACATCATGGAAAATGAAACAGTCCCAGTTAGCTTCTTTTAGGGCCTCTAGGTATCCTACATTCAGCAGCTTAGCACGATTAAATTTGGTGCTGCCAGCCTGTGGAAGAGAATGGAGAAAACCTCTGAAGAAGGTGTCAAATCTTTAGAACCAGAACTGCTCCCAGATATTTGTTCTGATCACATAATTCACAGCTGCATCTTCCAGCCAGTAACCACACACAGAGCTGGCCCACAGCACTGGGTATCACACTACAGTGGCCAGTGACACAGAGAGCTTCTTCTATCTCTGCGTGCCATGAACAAACAGAGACAGGGCCAGGAGAGTCTATGGCTGTCTGGGCACCAGGAATACACATTCTGGATGACACAATCTTCACTACTATTGTTCCCATCCTGGAGTTCCAGATGCATGTAGACACATACATAATATAGCATAGAGGTATCAGTAACAGCTTAGAAATAACAGAGGTATCAGTAAACAGCTTAGAAACTGGTGCCCCATATAGTGTGTCAGCAAAGCTTATGGAAGGTGTTTACAAAAGCCAAACCCAAAGCACATTACTTCCATTTTCATGAGTTTATCCACATCAGAGCACCTGCCACTGATGATTTATGCTTCCTCTGCAGTTCAGATAGCAATGCCTGAAGAACTCACTGTATTTCCTCAGCTCACCCAGTAGGTGGCAGAGTAGGAAATAAAAAGCACATCTATAACCTAATTGTTACCCTGCACAGGGACTCCCCCTAACATGGGGCTTCACTTGACTTTTACTAGTCTTTTATAAGCTGAGAAAGTTGGGACTGCTCAACCTGCAGAAGAGAAGCTGCATGGAGACCTCAGAGCAGCTTCCAGTATCTGAAAGGGGCTACAAGGACACTGGAGAGGGACTCTTCATTAGGGACTGTAGTGACATGACAAGGGGTGATGGGTTCAAATGGAAAAAGGGTAAGTTCAGGATGGATATAAGGAACAAGTTCCTATAGGGAAGAAGTTTACTGTAAGGGTGGTGAGGAACTGGAAAAGGTTGCCCAGAGAAGTGGTAAATGCTCTATCCCTGGCAGTGTTCAAGGTCCAAGTAGGACAAAGCCTTGGGTGACATGGTCTAGTGGGAGGCATATCCATGGCAGGGGGTTGGAACTGGGTGATCCTAAGGTCCTTTCCACACCTAGCTATGATTCTATGATTTTCTGGAGCTGGGAACTCAGTGTAATCAAAAGATAAAAAGCAATTTTTAAGAGAAAGGGGTAATTTGCCAGAAGGTGCCTGGACTGGGAGAGGCTCAGTGAAAGATGAGATAGAATCTGGCCTCCCTGAGCTAAGAGAAGGTTAATAGTTGTATACAAATATAAATAGTTATAGAACAGTAAAACGTGCTTTGTATACAAGTTAATGTTTTGCTCTGAAGCAGCAATTTGTTCACTATCACTAACAGCTATGTGATCTTTGAACAAAGATTTATGGGATTTATGGCTCCATACCTGCAATAAGGGAAATCCAGCCCAATGTCCACTGAGAAATTAACAGGGATCATCAGTTGCTTCCATTCTGAGTCAGGGAAGGGATTTTCCAAGAAAAAAAATGAGATAAAATTCGCTAAAATGTATGAAATCAAATTTCTGCATGAGGAGTTTTTGGGTGTTTGTTTGGCAGTTTGTTTTAAAGAGTCCTGTATATGAAAGAATCCATCAGAGAATCTTCTGACAGTGGAAACAGATTATTGAATGACTAGAACAATTCAGATGACTGGCAAAGAACTCTACTCGTGTTTGGTATCATGAGCGGGTGAAGCGCAGACCATCTGCTCCACTTGTGTCTCCCCTCCCTTTGCCCACTTCCTGTGTGCAAAGGCAGTCAAACACAGCTAAAATGACTGTCCAGGAAGGGAGTTTTCCATGATAGACCTCATGCTGAGCAAATAGCAAAGTTTACACTCATCTTTTACTGAGAAAAGAATTGTCCTCCTTTGTTTCTATGGGAGCGGAACACCGACCACAAGACAAACTTAAGTTGGGCAATAAATTACTCACCCTTCAGAGATTATAAACTCACATTTTTTCCACCACTCCATTCACGTATGTACACATTTGTGCAAAGAAACTTGATGTTCAAGATGTTACAACTAACTCATAAAGAGAGCTGGAGTATGCCCTTCAATTGCTCAGACAGAGAAATACAGAAGACCCATTTCTTAATCTTCCTCCCAAGTCAACTCTATTTTAATAGTTAAATCCTGATTTTAACTATTTCTTTTCTCAAAAGATACTTAAAACCACTAATGACATCACAAATTGGAGTGAAAACGCATTTGCAATCAAGGAGCTTTGTCAGACCCACTTTTCAGTTTGAGGCATTTCTATCCACATGGAAAGGGGAAGCCAAAGTTTTCAGTCTTCAAAGTAAAAACTCTGACAGAACAAGTTCACACCTGACATTGCTGCTCACATCAGGCAGAACTTTCATACTCTTCTACTGCATTTTGCTAATATGCCATCAGCTGTTCTCCACCTCACAGATTTCAGGAGATAAAGAACCAGGCTGGATGGGGCTCGGAGCAACCTGGTCTAGTGAAAAGTGTCCTTGCCCATGACAAAGGGTTGGAACTGGTTGAGCTTTAGGGTCGCTTCCAGCCCAAACTATTCCATGATTCTCCTGATAACTTAGTTGACAGCTGGAGTGAGCCATTATACGTACATTACACACTAAGGCTGAAAAAAGCCTCAGTTTCTCCACCCTATGGGCCACATGACAACTCTAAACAAGGGAGGACCAGTCTGTTCCAAGTGAAAGCATATATTCTGCCATGACTTCTGTTGCTGTTCTGCTGTGCCATTGAGCAGAATTGTAGGCTTTCACCTCGAATGCACTGTCTCATGCTGGCTGATTGACTCTTTGAACAGAAGGGAAGAGAAATTCTATTGATTTATCACCTTTTTCTCCTGCTGTCTGCAAAGTCTGTTTATATTCAAGGCAGAATATATAAATAAATGAGAGCAAGAGAAAGCAAACAATGAAAGATCAGATGAAAGTCAACATATTACAAAAGAGAAATCTGTATCTTAGATGAAAATCAACATGGCACAAATCTGTGTATGCTGTTAGCACAGTAGGAAGAATGCAAAGAAATTAATAAAGCTCTCAGGAAGCAAGTGCTGTCTCATGAGTACTTTTGCCCACAGCCCTTGCTGGGCGAGTAAAGCACCTGCAAGAAATAGCTGTCATGTCTGGTTTGAGCTGGCAGAAGGAAGTACAACACACAGCTTACTAAACATGACAGCCAGCAAGCAGATGGGAGAGCTAAGCTGGATACAAACTGAGGCCTTCGATTCAAACAACTCCAAACGAAAAGACAAAAAACATGTCAGCACAGTTAATATGTGTATGCTGCAGGAGAAATGAGTTGCATTTGTAATGGGAAAGATGCTAAGTTAGAAATAATAAGTTGCTCAGACTGAGAAATGGACACCAGTTGAAAACAGTTAATTCTTTCCAGCTTTGCTAACAGCAGCTGAGATCCTGTAGTGGTGCCAGTGGCTGCACACACCACTGCATCCCTCAGCAGGTGCTGGAAACAGACTTGAAGGGCTGATGTTGACCAGCAGAAGCAGCAGCAAGCATCTCCTTGGCCTGGAGAGCATCACCCCCAAACACATCTCAGCCTCACCTGGTGAATAACATAGATGCCATAGTCCAGCTGCTGCCTCTGCAGGAAGGGGTGGAGGTGCTCCAGGAGGTACAGCAGATGCTTCTCCCGGTTGCGGTGTGGGATGATGATGGCCACATGGTGCTGTGCTGCGCACTCCAGAGGGTGGTACCGACCCTTGGCTACCTGAGGGTTCTCCTTTTGCACTTCTTCTAACGTGACAGATGCTTTGAAGGTGAGTTTGCTGGCACCAACTGTAGAAGAAGCACAAGAAGCTTTCCCTAGTTATTTCTAACTGTGGCTAGTCCAGGCATCTAACTCTGTAACAGCATAAGAAACCCAGGATCAAGCCCCAGTTGGTTTCCCTGCCTTTCGAAGAGAAAAGTAGTGCCACAAGGATATCATGCATGCAGTGGAAGGAGACAGTATCAAGTGTTTAGTTGCTCAAACTGACTAAAAGTGCTGATAAAAAATAATAATCAAAAAACCACAAGGTAGTTCCTATGGCAGGAGAATTGGCTTGAAATGGGTGCCAGAGCAAAGCAGAGGAGAAGGAAGTGGAAAGAGACTTCGGACTGTGGCCATGAGAAGCTGTCTCCACTTAAAGCATGAACAGAAACCATTACAGGCTTAAGGTAAGATAAAACATACCAAGGCTTCCTCTAACCAGATTTTCACCACTTCTCTTGCACTAAGCTATCATTTCATCCCCTTTGGGCTCAGCAAGCCCACTGAAGAGAGCAACACAGGTCACTGTGATGGCTACAGCTGCAGTGCTTTCACTTAAGCAAACACATCTTTGGGGGAGGGAGGGGGGTGTGCAGCGAGACAGCAGCTTTTTGGATTACAACAGGGAAGAGAGAAGAATCCGGCTTCCCAAACAAATGCTCAAATCAAGTCCACAAAAAGAAGAGGAAAGCAGCAGCAACATGATAGTGCAGAGCAGAAGCCTGGTGCTGCCAGCAATACCAAGACCAAAAGAAACAGCTGTTGGGAAGACAAACACTGTAGCCATGAATACCCCACTTCCTCCTTTCCCTAAGCTTTTATTGCTGAGCATGGGAAATGGTATGGTCATGTTGTATGGAATATCTCTTTGGTCAGTTGAGCTCAGCTATCCTGTCCACTTTCAATCTCTTGCCCACCAACAACCTACCAAATATTAGGAGGCCAAGATAGAGATGAAGCCTCAACATCACGCAGACACTGTTCAGCAGTAACCAAGTCACTGGTGTGTAACCAAAGCTGTTTGAGCCACAAATGCAAAGCACTACACAATATGGGCTGCTGTCCCAGCCAGACCCAGCATGTTAAGTCACTTCCTCACCCAGAAGGGCTTACTGGGACTCGTGGTGCTGTATTAGTTTCACAGGAAAAGTGTCCAACTGTAAAATGCTAGGAAGAAAACCAAACAGGAATTGTAAAGCAGTTGTGACTTGTTAGAAAAGACAGGAAAGCAGGATCACTTACTCAGGTATGGAGACAGAGCTGGGCACTCATCCTGAAATGATTTTACTGTAGGAACTTCTGCAACTGATTTCATCTTCTCTTCCTTTTGACTGTCCTCCAGGATAGTCACCTTCCTGAAATCCTCCACCATGATCTTAGCTTTAGGCATTTCCTGCCTGGAGTCCATATAGTAATTGACTGTGGCCCATAGCACCATCAAACACAAAGTGACCAGCACCAAAACTTTGAACTTATAGAAGAGGTGAAAGACATACAAGCTTAAGGCCATGATTTTCCTTGATCTACTAGCTGCCTCCTCTGCACTGATGCCAGGGCAGCCTGCTGAGGAGACAAGGGGGGATGAAATCAAAGGTCCTAAGAAGAATGTCACAGTAGAGGAGTAAAGCTGGAGGTAGGTAGGGCTGCCACACTTGCTGCAGTTTTGCAATTCATGGAGTCCTGGCGCTGTTTGCTCTTCAAATGTCAGGAAATAGGACTTAACCTGGACAAAAAAAGAGGCAGGAGTTAGTTTCTACCTCTCTTCACTGCTGTGCCTCAAGGAAAACAGCTTATGACCGAACATGAAAGGAACAGCAAGTATGAACTACTGATCAGATATGAAGACACTGAGCTCAGCCACAAACCAGCTGCATGATTTTGGGCAAATCACCTTCCTGCTTTGTTCTCCACTCCCAACTTTTCTTTCTTTTTCCTTCCAGAACAGAAAGTGCAGCTACTACCCCATGTTTTGTATAAGTACACTGCTTGGCAATACACAGGCTTTAGTGCTTCTGCTCCTACAAAACTTACCAACAGCTCTGAGGTAAGAGACACTGCTGGTAATGAGTTAGTTCCCCCACCCAAAATGTAAACCACATGAATTATCTCCAGAATTCAACTGGTTTCTTCTGAAAGAGAGTATTGCTGATGCTCCATTGCTCTGCACCATGCAGCATGCATCCTGCAATATCTGACTGGCATCAGAGGCTCTGCATCTGCTGCCTGCTGCTGGCTCTTTGCCCATTGTTTCCCTCTCACATGCTGCTGCAGGAGGCAAATCAAGGGAAAGGCTCAGTTTTGCAGTGAGGATCCAATCTTTTGGTCTGTTTCCTGCCCCCCTTCAAGAACTCCATTTTCCTACACTGCCATCACACTATAAAGTTCCCATGCTGTCATGGTTTAAGCCCATGGTTTAAGCCAGACAGGGAGCCAGGCCTAGGATTTGACCAGATGAACTACTCAATGTGCTGCCTAAACTTCTTGGGGTTCACAGAGAATAGCCAGCTGCTGCTCCTCCTGCAGGCACTACACAGAGGGCATAACCTGCTCTTTCCATCCACATGCAAGGCACAGCGCTGCTCTAAGGAAGGGACAGAGGAGTTCCCAGTGACCTTACCACCAGCAGTGAAGGGTCTCCACATCTGCTTCAACCACAGGGAAGAAAGCTTGGTGCCACCTCCTCTATACCCTTTCCTCCCATGCTGCTTTACAATCTGGTGGTCCTTAGTATCAAATTGTATAGTGATATGATTCCAGTCTTCAGGCTCTGTTCCCAGCCAAGATTATCCAGAGCCACCTCACAGTGACATCATGCAGAGTGAACTCATCCACAACTCACAGGTGCATTCCATCATGGCTCATGAAGTTATATATGTCCAATACACTCAAGTATAGCCTGATCACTTAAGTGATCCTCTTCCACCAGTGCTACATTTTCCTTACTCCAGCCCTTTCCCTTCATCTCTGACACCTGAGATTCTTGGATCCCAGTCTCAGTAGTAAAAACTAGGCAAAAAAAAAGGCATTTGGTAGTTCAGCCTTCTCCATATCCTGCACAACCAAGTCCCTTATCTCATTGAGCAACAGGCTCACATTTTTCTCTGTCTTCCTTTTGTTACCTATGTATTTAGAGAAGCCCTTCTTGTCATCTTTATCTTTAAATCATACCTGATATATTGGAGGTGAAAAAAAGATCACTCAGCAAGACATTAAAACATGCGCAAACCACAGTTCAATCCAAAACTCCATACTAAACAAATCTTGCTACAAACAATAACCTCCAACAATCTGGAAATGTTGCTCTTCTCCTACGCTTTATAACTCAGGGTGAATAGCTCTCACATGGGTGGGAAAACACCTGTGGTGCAACTGAATTCTTCTCATAGTTCTCTAACTTCACCCTAGCTCTATCTGACCTTCATTACAGGTACCAAGAAACTTTCGCAAGAACAGAAAGTGCAACTGTTCTTATGGAAGAAGTTCTCAGTGAAGCATAACCAAAACTAGTTTAGAAAGTCACAGGTGACTAGAAGGGCACATGGCTAAAAACACCATGGTACCCATTTCTAAATGCAGGAAATGAATTTGAACTAAAAAAAAACCTCCACAGTTATCCAGATATGGCATCGGCCAGAATTCCAAAAAATCAATGCAAACACACTTCTACATATATCCATCAGCGACTGTAGCAATAGGACAAGGTGTGATGGGTTCAAACTAAAATAGGGAAAGTTCAGGATAGATATAAGGAAGAAGTCCTTTTCTGTGAGGGTACTGAGGCACTGGAACAGGTTGCCCAGAGAACTGGTAAATACTCCATCCTCAACAGTGTTCAAGGCGAGGTTGGACAGAGCCTTGGGTGACCCTTGGTCTAGTGTGAGGGATCCCCACCCATCGCAGGGGGCTGGAACTGGGTAATCTTAAGGTCCTTCCCAACACAAACAAGACTATGATTCTATGATCATACTGAGGCACATAAATACTGCATGATCTGTGTTCCCCAACATCACATCTACCATTAACTTGTCTCTGAGCTCTGCAGTTTGCCTGTCAACATAAGGTCTGTAGCCTGCTGTGTTTTTGGAAGTATATGCAAATCCCTGCTTGCTTGCTCCAAATTTCTTAATACTGTTTAGAACAGGCTACCTGTAGGAACTGATCAGACATGCAGTGCTCTGATTCCTCCATGAACAGGGTTCTCAGCTCTGCTCCTTAAGCCTGTTGGTGTGAACACAAAGCCCAACTTGCCCCATTAAAGCCCAAAACAGTAAGCAAGGTTTCAGCATGGACAAAGCATTTTCCAAAGTAAAGTAGGAACATCAGAACCCCATCCATTTTAATTCAGAAATACACACACACTGGAGCATGCCATGCTGTTCAAGCACAGAGCCAAGTGAGTAACATACATACAAGTTGCGTCCCCACGTAAGGGCTGCAGGGTCAATGCAGCCATTTGCTCAGCAGCCTGACTAAAGCCGCCAGCATTACCAAGCTCAGAGATATGCAGAAATTGTAGCCTGAAGGTTGTTCCTTCAGATCCTAGTCAAATTCATAGGTAGACAAAGACACTAACAGCAGGAAGATCAATTACTGGTAGCCCTGAGCTAGATGGTAGTGAACCAAAGTAACCTCATGAACAAGATTTGGTATGGAATTGGAGTAGGTGAAAACTCATTTTCCAGACACTTGCTTTCCCCTTAAATGTCTTTAGATGTAAATCGATGACTATGCTAAAGCCTAGATTCACATGATCACTTATGGAGAAAAGTTACTTGTAATAGTACAAATAATCAGTGAGAACACATGTTATTTTTCATGTGCTTGTATTTAAACCAATTCAGCCTCAGGAAGGCTCCAGAGAGATCTGTCATTTGCTGCACGGAAACTTAACTTTTACAAATTATCTTTCTGACTCTACCTGTTTCATAATGCCCAGTACGAACAGGTTTCTTATGTAGGATTTTTCAGAAGCCTTCAGCTTCCTCCAGCTCACACAGTCATTCCACAGACAGAAGACAGGTTCAGCAGCCCAAAAGATTCATTTCAACCTAACTTTTAAAACCTTCCTAAGTTCAAGCAGGAAATGAAGCATGAAAATGTTTCTTGGCACTGCCTTTATCAGATCTGTATTATTAGTATTTTATCTCTGCAGACTATTAGTTTGTATTTTATCTAGGCCAAAATCAAAGTGACAATGGGTTAGAGCTCTGCCGTAACTTTCCACACTGCTTCAAATCTTCTTCATTAAACTCTCAAAGAACTGAGCTCTTTACAAGTGACAAGATGACTGTACAGGATCAGCTTTTTTATGCAAAACAGTTCAAGCCCTCAAGTTTCACATGAGGCAAAACTTCCTCCTTTCACAGGCATTTCCTTCTTTTCAGTATAATCCTATTACCTCTTCCTATTAAAAACCCCACTAAGTGCACTGAGAAATGGTGAATTCATGGGCTAAGCAGAACAAACAAAAGCAACCCAACCCTCAGACAAATACCCTTTCCACTTCTCAAGATTTCAAGCCAAATAAAGCAAGCATGTTAAACCACTCACTGCTGCTGCCACATTCCTCCCTCCTGGAGCACTCACTCCAAGCAGTATGGAGGGTACTATGCAAGTGCAGACACTCTTCATGCAGGAAACCCTGCACCATAAAGAGATTTCTGTTACCTCTCACATGCTGCAGGGAAGAGTCATCACAAAACTGGCAGGATGACAAATAAAAAGAGTCAACACATCCTGCTTTTCCCCAGCTCCAAGAGGAGGGGTATGCAGGATGGGACAAGTCCCAGCAGCCCAGGATGGCAGCCAGCTCCCTCCTTTCCCCCTAGCACAGCAGAGCCAGCACGGGCGCACTTATGGTGCCTCTGGACTGCACTGTGCCAGAAGCAGGCCTGCACACAAAGAATCACTGTAATAAACCACAGGCTAAAAGCCTTTGCTCCTAGAAGCAAGCAACAATTTCTATTTCAGCCCTTTTGCTATCTGTTTTTAATGTCAGAGATGCCCTTCTTACATACATCAAGCTGCCCACCGTCTTGGCCATACTTGCAAAGCCCAGGTACTCTTCTCTGTTATCACCCAGCTGCTGACAGTACCACCACAGACAGAAGCGTACACTTTAAGCCTGGCTTACTGACCAGTCTTTTCACAATGCATAAGTTATTATTACAAGGTTGTCCCTCCTTGCTTCTCCCACTACTGCCCCATAACACTCTTCTAGCAACCTGGCAGGATGGAAACAGCAGAGGTGTCTCTTTGCCATCTTGCCAGTCCAGAGCAACCAGGGCAGCCTCAGTGCAATCCCTGCTGCGCTGGCTGAGCTCTGATCTGGCATGTATCTACCAGAAGAGCTTTGCTGCCAACCTACCTAAGCCTCCTCCCCTATATTATCTTGACAAACACACTTCCTTCAGTTGCATCCACGTTTGAGGAGTTTCTGAGCACACCTCTGACAGATAAACAGTGGGATTTTCTCACGCCTTCAGTCAACATACAGATAATCACAAAAGGCATAGAAAGTATGGGACCCGAGTACAAACAGGGTACACAGATAAGTATGACTGTATTAGAGGTAGGGACAGAAAGGATAGGCACAGCCTCACGGTGAGTGTTGATCTCCTATAACTCAAGCTTGTTTGAGCTCTGTGTGTTATATGTACATTTTGAGCAGGTAGATATTTCAAAGCTTCCCCATTAAGCTTCCTCTATGCCACAAAGGTCTTACTTATTACTAAGATGGCACACAAGTTTTGGGGAAAAATTCTTGTTTCAGATACCTAGTAGTGCAGAACAAGCCTTTAGGACTCCTCTATGTTTCAACTGGTCAGCCACATAAAGTCAGACCACCTTGGATCTCAACTATTACTGCCTCACCTTCATCTCTGTTCCAGTCCCCAATCTGTCTTCTCTCTGCACTGCAGTGGCTCTCATGCAAACGGGTTACCCAGTTCAGGAGGCAAGCAGTGAATCTAGCAACCCTCTGTAAGCCCCCATCTAACCTTCCCAACTGAAGACATGGTACAAGCAGCAAAGAAGTAGCTCAGCTTTCATTTGAACAGGAACAGTTATTTTAGGAGGATGATAGGATACTGTTTCCAGGCAATAAGAGGTAACATTCCACAAGCTGTTTCAAGCCAGACAATTTTAAAGAAGCATATGAGTTCAAAAGAAACAGACCAAGATGCATTTGTGATTAGAATAACAGCCACTGCCAACTAAAACATTCCAGTTGTGTGGAGAATACAAACAGATGTGGCGGCTCCACACTCTTTTTTTGCTGTTTATGAATTGATAACTGCTTGGTACACAGTGTCAAGGAATGGAAGTATCAGCAGCTGCAACTCCTGAATCACAAACTGAAGAAGATAAAGAATACATAACACACTAGGAAAGCACTGTCATGGTTTAACCCCAGAGGGCAACTAAACACCACACAGCTGCTCTCTAGGCAGGACGGGGTGGAGAACTTGAAGAGGAAAAGTGAGGAAACTCGTTGGTTGAGATGATGACAGTTTAATGGGGCAGAAAAGGAAGGAAATAGTGATAAACAGCAATGATAATAATTGCAATATACAAACCAAGCACTGCAATTGCTCACCACTCACCAACTGATGCCCAGCATCTCAAGCAGCAGCCCTCAGCCAGCTTTCCCATCAGTTTATGTACTGAGCATGGCATCATATAGTTCAGAATATCACTTTGTCCTGCTTGGGTCAGCTGTCCTCGCTGTGTTCCCTCCTAACTCTTTGTATCCCACCAGCCTTCTCAGTGACAGGGCATGAGAAGCTGAGAAGTCCTTGACTTAGTATAAACACTAGATGAAAGCTACCAATGCGTTACCAACATTATTCACATACTACATCCAAAACACAGCACTGTGCCAACAGTGTACTGGAAAGAAAAGTGACTCCATCCCAGCTCACACCAGGATAACAACCTAGATATTTACCTTACATATTGTCTGTGTTCACGGGTGTCAGGGAATAAGTGATTGGAACAGATGTAAACAAGGAAAGGCTTAGCAGGCAAACACAACAAATCCACTTTGTACAAAAAGAACATCCTAGCAGAAAAGCACTGAAAGACAACTCTGCATACAACTGTAATTGACATGCAGGTCAGGCAAGAAAACAGGAGTGTCTCAGTATCTCACCAATCCCTAACAGGGATGCCATTGTTGTTCTACCCAACATTACCACAAATGAGGAGTGCTATTCCCCTGTTCCAACCTGCTCTGGTTTATGATCAAAGAGCTGAACAACTTGCTCCACAGGGAGCCCACAGGACAAAAGCAGCAGCCCCTGAGCACTAGGTGTGTGTGAAGTCCATTGTCCTTCCAATGTGTTCTGCTGGTTTTCTGGCTGCCAAACACCCACCCAGCCACTCTCTCAAATATTACACAGTGGATATATGACTACTTTCAACATTCCCAGACAATCTGGTGAGCAAGCAGAAGACACTTTTATATAGTCATGTTTCTATTATAAAACACAGGCTCAACACTTGGTAAATACTCAGCACCTAAAACTTCACATTAAGATTTCTGGTATTACCAAAGGAAAAAGTTATGTTTTCTCTATTAAGCACATAGAGAGCCTTTGCTGCGAATGGCCCAACACTATTACCAAGCACAGGCCAACTGAGTTGGTGCTGTTTTCACTTTCCTAAGATGTAATGAACTCAGATTTTATACTAGGAAATGCAATCTAAGGTCTCCAGGCCAAGAAACACATTTATGAATGGCCTCTCTTGTCACAAAACTACAGCTGAGCCACGGACCTCACTGTAAAGGGGACAGCACTGTCAGACTGAGTGCATAGAGACGGATCAAGGCATACAGCAAACAGAACTGGCACAGCCTGGAACTACCTGACTGCTTACCATGGCAATACCTTTTAAAGAAATTAAGCACATTTTAAAACACCTTCTACTTCAAAGTCAGTGGAATAGCCTAAAAAAGCACACAGTAAAACAGGTTTGTGTGAACACAGGAATCTCACGTGGGTGGAAAGCTAGACAGGGGAAGTTCAGGTTAGATATGAGGAAAAAGTTCTTCACTGTGAAGGTGATGAGGCATTGGCACAGGCTGCCCAGAGAAGTGGTGAACGCTCCGTTCAAGGCCAGGCTGGACAAAGTTTTGGGTGACATGGTCCAGTGTGAGGTCACCCTGCCCATGGCAGGAGGTTGGAACTGGATGAGCTTAAGGTCCTTTCCAACCCAAACCATTCCATGACTCAACTCTGCAATACCCTACTTTTTTTCTGGCAGCTGTCCCACTGCTGGAATGGCATGTCTTCAGTATGGATGCCACATGTCAGAGAACTTGCCACTACACCAAAAATGCTCAACACATTTCTGGCTAAATCCATCCCTCACCTCTGTCCTGCACAAAAAAAGCTAACATCTGAGAAACGTTGTATTACAACGGTGCAGATTCTTACTTCAGCTTTAAGTACTTGACAATACGCTTTTTAAACCACAGACAGCTAAAGCAGTAAAGGAAGAAGCTGAGGTAAGCAGTACTGTGGCTACTTGGCACATTTATGAATTTCAGTTTACAAATGTCTATGAACAAAGCTATGAAAAAAAGAAAACACAAGATGTACATGTATTATGAAAGGCAACTAAGAACAGAATCCCATTCTTGGTTTTTCACGAAGGTACTTCAGCATGAGAACTGCCAAGAAATTCCTCCTGAAACTTCCTTCGGCACAAACAGATCTTACTTTACGAGTATTTCTTGCAGTCCTATCTCAGTAAAGATTGCAAACTGTCAGTGCCCACTGCAAAGGCAAGTATCAAGAAGCTGTGTAGATGACATGACTTTGTTAAGCTATTAAATGTATAGGACCTTTTCCATCTCAAGAGGCAATTTACATCTATGTTGATTTTCAAACAATCTGGAGATGGGTTTCTATGCAGGAGAAAGTTTTCAAATATACACTTTAAGCCCTCTAACTCACATCCTTTGAAAGTGGTACGCCCTAGAACAGCATCTAACAGAATTCAAAACTGCTCCAACAATTCCACTTCAAGCTCACACCCAACAATTGTAATCAACGTCTTGTGGAAGTAGTTCTAAAAGCACACTGCTAAGAATCAGGATACTATTAAACCTTTTGGACAAGCAGCTCAGCAAAATTTCAGGCAGAGGGAGATAGTGCATCACTCATCCTCACACTCAGTTACTGACCTCTTTTTCCCATCTCACCAGATCTTGTCTGGAGAATTAAAAGTGAGATATGATGTGGACTCCTCCCCTCCTACACCCTCAGGGTTAAAAAACTCCCATCTCTCTGCAACCTTCCTCCTCCTCACCCAAGCAGCAGCAGGTTCCATCTCTCTCACGAACAAAAGAAAAGAGCAGGGGGGATGATACTTAACTCAGAAGCAGGATAGGGGAAAGTGGCTACTTTCCAGCCCTTCATTTCTCATCACTGTGCAGGTATTACCCCTCCCTATCTCACCCATGAGTAAAATCAGCTGCAAGAGTACAGAAGCCAACTACAGGACTGAGGGAGACACAAGATCAGTGCTGCAGATGTCCCACTAACACCGGATACAAAACTATTGCTGTTATATATAATTGTGTGCATTTAGAATCATTGTGATTCCAGTTTAAAAGGATTACCTGGAGTATAATGTGCAAGAACTCCATGCCACAAGTCACTGCCTGACAAAAAAGTACTAGCCAGTTGTTGCTCTCAGCAGCAGTACTACTTTAAGGACAACAAGATGATACTGTACTGGCTGTAAGGCATGTTACTTGTACGTATGCAACAGGAAAGAAAAAAAACAGAGACAGAATGCTTATAAACCCCCCTAAATTTGTTAAAAACTATAACAAAAAAAAAGTATGGAAGCTCCCTCCCATTGTTTTACAGTATTTTAAAGGTCACATTTATGCACAACACAAAACTCACAGCCTCTCAAGTATAAAAATGTCTTTTTATGTCTTTATTTTAAGCCACCCAGCCCAGTTGCACATCTGTGGGGTGACTTCTGGACTATGTATTTGCCTAATCAAATAGGTTTGAAACTTAACTCCTGCACCAAAGCAGGCAGTCACTCCAGCAGGCTTCAGAATACGCAAGCATACCTTCAACTGAGCAAAACCCAGGTTCCCCCAGCTCATTTCTGCAAATTAGATTTAGGATCATAGAATAAAAACCAGAAATCAAGCATTCCTCAACTTCGATCTTTTTCTTATGTATTCCTTAAAAGAATGTGGCAACTCAAGCTACAGAGAAAAGAAAAACCCTTCCAAACCTGAAGGAACAAGTGTTTTACTTCTAACTGAAAAGTATTTGTGAAAATGAAATACAGCTGTTGGAGAAATGAGAACGAAACACCCCAGTACATCAAATCCAAGATCAAGCATCCTTAAAGAAAGTGTTTCTCAAGAAAGCTCATTGACAGTAACAGTATCTTGGATGAAAAGTGATCAACTTCAGTGTTGAAGAAGCATTATGCAAGTTGAACAGCAATGGAGAATAATACAAAACTGCAGAAGTGTGGTTTTCAGTGTTCTAAATTTAATCAGAATGTTTGTAATTAACAACGGAAGATTTGCAGAATCATCACCCAGTTACTGCGAAAAAATAAATCTCTAAAGAGCATGTCACATAACTACCAACCTGACTGATAAAAAGTGCAAATATTTGAAGGCTATCAGCAGACACTTGAGTTTATGCCTCTGGTTTCTTTTTTAACATTAGCTACATCAATGACATCAAACTTTCACTTTCCTTTTCCCTAATCCTCTCTTTTGAAAACTGAGCTGTACTAAATTGACCCAGGTGTCCCATGGGAACTTGGTCGTTCATAAGCTTTAGTTACAATGAAAACAGCAGCACATTACATCCATCCTCCTGATTTATAATACCTGAACCCAATACAGTAAGTACAGTGAGGCTGCACCTTGAATACCACCTTCAGTTCTGGGCCTCTCACTACAACAGAGACACTGAGGGGCTGGAGAGGGGCCAGAGAAGGGCAATGGAGCTGGTGCAGGACCTGGAGCACAGTGTGATGGGGAATGGCTGAGGAACCTGGGGGTTGAGCCTGGAAAAAAGAAGACACAGGGGGACCTTATCGCTCCCTACAACTGCCTGTCAGGAGATTGTAGTGAGGTGGGATCAGTCCCTTCTCCCAAGGAACAACTGACAGGAGGAAACAGCCTCAGGTTGCACCAGAGGAGGTTTAGATGGAGATGAGGAACAATTCCTTCCCCAAAGGGTGCTCAGGCATTGGAACAGGCTGCCCAGGGCAGTGCTGGGGTCACAGTCCTTGGAAGCATCCACACACTGCATAGACAAGGCCCTCAGTGCCATGGGTAGTGGTGGCTTTGGCAGTGCTGGGGAATGGCTGTACTTGATGGTTTTAAAGGTCTTTTCCAAACAAACATTATCCTACAACTCTATGATTCTACTTCCACCTGGTATACAATTTTCAGATATGTAACTGTTCTTCATCATACCAATGGCACTACAACAACATTATAGACCAGCAGACTTAGCTGCAGGATCACATCCCCAGTCCCACCTCTGATGTTAGTGAGCGATCCCCGCTGAGGAATTCCCTCTATGCTTCTTCAGATGCGTCGCGGGAGCCGAGCCAATGTCTCCTCCACGCATTAGATGCTAACTCTCCCTCCGCTCTTCAGGCTTTTAAACCGGAACCCGCCCGTAACCCGGTTATCCCACCACACACATCCACCTCCTTACCCTTCCCTCCACGACTACCCCGGCCCCACCGCACCCCGTCTCCCGCCGTTAGGAACATTTCCCCCTCGCCTTATTAACAACGTCTCGTACTCACGGGCCCGAGGCGCGGCCGCCTCTCGTCTGCTCCCAGGACCGCACTGACACCTCAGCCCGCTGCCAGCACGACCCCGCGCAGGCGCCGAAGGCTGAGGGGAGGGGAGAAGATGACGGCGGAATTAAAGAGAAGAATGAAGGAGAAGCATCAGGTGCTGCTTTCTGAGGGGAGCGAGGAAGGGATAAAGTACAGAAAACAATACTTATTCACCAACCTCCCTTCACCCCTCAATTGCACCGCCGTGTCAGCCCTCTCCCCTTTATACCGCCTCCGATCATAGAGCTTGGAGCTAGAGCGGCCTCCTCCCGCCACAGAGACCCCCGCTGGGGGAGCTAGAGCGGCCCTGTCGCGGCTGTGTGGCTGCTCGGAGGGCTGGGAGCGGCGGGCAGTGCGGGCCTTATCCCTTTCTTTGTTTGGTTTAGGGTTGCAGCGCAAACGCGGGAGTCACAGCGTTATCAGCACAGGTCAGATAGTGCCCGCAGCTCAGCCCGCTCTAGGTGTGCGTGGCTGGGAGACAGATCCCTGCCTGGTTTTGAAGGAGTGTTGGGGTTTGGAGCTTTGGGGGGCTGTGAAGCTGGAAGGGAGTTTTGAGGGCCGTGGACATCACAGCATTTGCTGGTGCTCACCAGAAGTTGGGAGGTTTGTTTCATCTCAAAATGTGGCAGTTCTGTTCTGCACTTACCTGCAGTGAAATTGGATGGAGCTCAGTAGGAGTTCAGTCTCAGGAATGAGGTCTTCAGAGACCTGTTTCCAAAACCTCAGGGAAGAGAAAGCTGTTCCTCTGTGTGAAGTAGAATCACAGCAGGGCTTTTTGTGTCAAGCCCTAACAGGGTGCAGACAGAACTCCAAAGATACATGTTGGCAGTGAGGAGGAAATACTTTACACTGAGGGTGGTAAAACACTGGGACAGGTTGCTTGGAGGAATGGTGGATGCCCCATCCCTGGAGACATTCCAGGCCAGGCTGATGTGGCTCTGGGCAGCCTGATCTAGTTGGAGATGTCCCTGCTCATTGCCGGGACTAGATGAGCTCTGAAGGCCCCTCCCAACCTGAACTATCCATCGGTATTTTTCTTACTACATGAAAAAAGCCTCAAAGGTATTTTCATCTGCAGTACAAATCACTGTATGGATTAACCAAGGTTCATATGGCTCAAATGTAATTGTTGTTTCTCCGTCAAATCTTCCCAACCTAACAGCCCCTACCAGCCAAAATTATTGTATATGCCAGCCAAATTAAATTATTTGGTCAAAATATTGAAGCCATTTCACTGACTAGCAAGAACAGCAGAAGGGGAGCAGTAGAGATGACCACAATCAGCCCTGCTGAGTGTGCCTGGCTCTAGGGAAGCCTGCATGCATGCCTATCAGGGGTTAGGTCATACCAGCCCCAGACCTCTGTAAGGTTGCATCCAAGAGGAATCTGCTGCCAAGCACTAAAACCTCTTCAAGGAAAAGGCAAAAACAGCAGCTTTTGTGGTGAGGAGAAAAATCTCTGTTTAAAAGTGTAAGAAATTAAATGAAGCAAAATGTGGCAAATATTTTTGCAAGAAAAAATAAAAACCCTCCACTGAAGCTATCAGAAAGGGTTCACTGGGAGGGTGCTCAGGCATTGGAACAGTCTGCACTGGGCAGTGCTGGAGGCACTGTCCCTGGAAGTGTTCTCACACCATGTAGATGAGGCCCTCAGTGCCATGGGTTGGTGGTAGCCTTGGAAATGCTGGGAAATGGGTAGACTTGATGGTCTTAAAGGTCTTTTCCAACTGAGTTTATTCTATGTTTCTATGAAATTAGATCTGAGAGAGAAGGAATGACAGTGTTGAATTTCTTCTTGCGTGTAAATAGCAAAGGAAGTTGATAATCCAAAATTAAATATACATGAGTAGTTGTCCAGTAAAAACTGCACGTGACCCCATTTCTAATGGCATCAGTGACAGCTATTGATAGTTTTAGTTGGCTTTTAGAATCCAGGTACTAGTTGCTGATTGTAATCAAATCTGCCAAAGCAGCATGGGTCTCAAAGACAGTAAGTTGTGAGAATCAGAGCTATAGATGCAGCAGATGCTGCTGCCAGGTTGACAGAGAACATTAGTCATTATGTGACCCAATGAGAGTTTATCAGCATTCTCCAGCTTGTCAGGCCACACGCATGCTGCAGATTTAATCAGTGTGAATTTTGTGTCCCAATACACGCAGCAGATCACATTGTTCCTCAACCCACAGGCCAGCAGAGAGAGGTAAGTGAATGATGGGATGGGGAGCTACTGTGGTGGGCATGTGCCTCATGGGATAGGGAAGGGCAGAGAGGAGATGGCCAATGGTATGTGTGAAGATGCTGGAAGCTAGTAGGGATCTGCAAGTGTGGATTCAGAGGCATCAGGAATACTGTGTTACATGGGTATGAAGGATGTGCAGGAAACTTGGGCTATTACAGTGAAGGCATCATGGGGGATGTGGGAAACGAATAGGGAAACAAACAGCAGCTAATTCTGTTTATGGCCCACAGAACGCTGTATTAAATGATACCAGTTCTTCTATGGCTACACTATTGTAAAAGTTTCTCTGTGTGTTTCCCCCACAAGTGTCCTTATCTATCAATTTTAACATTTGTCAGGTTTCTTTAATCAGTTTTCTCAGCTATCAAGGTGAATTGGTATTTTCAATTGAGAACCTCTCTGCTTCTGATTAAGCCCTGAGGACTCCCTCTGTTCTCTCTTAACTCTTTAGCTCTCCTGTGACAGCCACTACCTTGGTGGCTGAGGGGCAGCATGGAGGCACGGCAGTGGGTCTCTGATCACCCAAAGGTCCTGCTGTGCTGTGCCTTTGGCTGTTTGTCCTTGGAGAGGTTGAGGTTCTTGGTAGCTTTTTGGCAGACTGGGGACAATGGTGCAGGAAGCCAGCAACACTGCTGCCGCGGAGCTAGCCACGATGATGGCCCAAAGGATCTGATCTTTTTTTAAGATCTAATTATAATTTTAATGATCCAAAAATGAAAAATGAACATGCGCTGGCAGTGTGCACTCACAGCCCAGAAAGCCAACTGTATCTTGGGCTTCATCAAAAGGAGCGTGGAGAGCAGGTCAAGGAGGTGATCCTGCCCCTCTACTCTGCTCTCATGAGACCTCACTTGGAGTATTGTGTGCAGTTCTGGTGTCCTCA